>ML281304.1:0-34936 GCA_005239495.1 Nicotiana undulata | reverse complement strand
GGGGTGGAGTGTGAAATAAATTACCCCTATTATTGTATAATTTTGTGGAGATAATATATTGTCGTAAAACTATGCAAATTGCGGAGGTTAGTTATAACGTCCGCAATTTACCCATTTTTTTGTAGTGTCGAGACATTGTCTCAGCCTCAAAACAATGCTCTGGTAATCTCTTTTCTTGTAAATACATTTCAAATTAAACGTGTACTTGTAGATCCAAGTAGCTCGGCCAACATAATCAGGTCAAGGGTAGTAGAGCAGCTCGGGTTGCTCGAAAAATCGTGCCTTCCACTCGAGTTCTAAAAGGATTCAACATGGCAAGCGAGAAAACAAAGGGAGAAATTACCCTCCCAGTTAACATGGTCGGCACGATTCAAAACACCAAATTTCATGTCATTGATGGGGACATGATATACAACGCCTTGCTCGGAAGGTCGTGGATACACTGCATGAGAGCAGTACCGTCGACCCTCCATCAAATGATGAAGTTCCCATCGAAAGAGGGAATAAAGACGGTATACGGGGAACAACACGCCCAAAAAAAAATGTTTGCGGTACACGACATGTCACCAGCAACGACGCCCTCGGCGTCAAAAGAGTCACGAGACAAACAGGCGGCCAAACAGCCGTAAAAAGCCACGCCACCAGCCGCTTCCGAACTCTTAAGTGAAGGACCGTACCGAGTCCCTAGAGCGGGCAAACAAAGACAACGCATAACCAAAGCTGGAACGCCACCACCGCCGAGCTACGACTATCCCCTTTTGTTTATTTAAATTTTGTGCTAACTTGTACGTAGATATCCAGCAAGGGGAAAGCGAGGCATCTTATGGCTCGAAGACCTTAGGTTTTAAAGCATGCGTTGCACTCTTTTCCATCGACCGGATATTTTTCCCGAAAAGGGTTTTGCCGGCAAGGTTTTTAACGAGGCAACATCTATATGCTACCTGGGGAAAGATTAAAGAAGTATCTGAGGCTTCACTCCAATCACCCTCAAATACTGGGGAGCATCACCCCAGGAGGTCATCTTCTCGAGTGAGTCAAGGCAAGCCGATGAGAGATTCCAAGAGAAAAACTGTATACCGGGCCAAACGGTCGAACGAATCGTGTCTGTATAAAAAGGACGAACCCTCAACAAAGAAAACATGTATACTTGTACCAAACAATCAAAGGACTATTTTTTTCGTCTAAACAATTTGCGATTCAGAGAAGTTGCCGTTTTTAGGGGAAGCCCCCAAGGTTGTCTCGGGGACTGTCACCAAGTTATCAAAACCCGAGGTAGTAAGATCCCAAGCTGGTAACCTCGGGCGCGCTCGAAGCTATAAGACTTCGAGTAGGGCATGCCCCGATCATACAATCCCGAATTCAAATCCAAGTCTATATATTTGAACTTGTAAGACCCCTAAAAAGGCATACCCTCAAATATAGATGCCAGGGATACAATACTCGGGATTAAAGGCTACGACCAAACACGAACGACTTCAGTCGATAAGTCTACGGCCAAATTAATGCAACTTCGGGACGCCCGACCATCGCCACAAAATCAAACCCTTCAAAATTATTTCTGAAAGAACCGGTTAAAATCATGCTACCTTCGGGGTAAGCAGAAAGAGTTTCGAACATTTTCATGTCGGCTCATAAAAAAGAGAGTTTCGAACATTTTCATGTCGGCTCGTAAAAAAGAGAGTTTAGAACATTTTCATGTCGGCTCGTAAAAAAGAGAGTTTCGAACATTTTCATGTCGGCTCGTGAAAAAGAGTTTCGAACATTTTCATGTCGGCTCGTAAGAAGGAGTTTCGAACATTTTTATGTCGGCTCGTAGGGCAAAGCCTCCCGAGGCGCCCATTCGTCACGACTCGTAATGAGGTTCTTTTGGGACATCGAAGAGTCGGGCGAACATGAAAAACTTCAAATCAATTTTTAAGTAGTGGAAAATATAGCCTTGCTAAAGACTGGTTCAAACTGACTCGAAAGAAACCCGAGGGTGGATATCCTCGAGTTGAAACCCGACTCGAAGACTAAACCCGGGACATGTTAAGCTGAGAATGCCTAAGGGCAAATATATCGAAGCCTAATGGCCGACGTCAAGGGACCTATGGAACGGTTAAAGGTTGTACTGACCCTATAATTAAAAGCCTAAACACAAAGATAGCAGTCTCAAGTCGTTTGATAGACCATCAACAAGTACCAAAAATCTGGAATACAGGGAAAACAAACACAAGCAGACCGAAATGAACAAAATATTCTCATATATACGCACTAATACATTTACAACTCTCCCGAAAAAGATTTATATAAAAAAGGGAAACCTAGTCTGCTCTCGGGACCAGCTCCCTCGAAGACCTTCGACCACCAGCGCCTGCACTAGGAGAAAGGAAGAACTGGGCGTCGATCTCGTCGGCTTTAGCCTGCTTTATCTCTTCCGAAAGATAAAAACCACGAGCGTGTATATCCTCGAAGGTATCCCTGCAGGATTTACATCGAGCGTTCTCCCTGATTCTTCTTTCCCTATCGAAGGCTTCGCTCAGCTTATCCCGAGTATTAGCAGCATCCCTCAGGTAAACAACTACTTTCTTATCAGCTTTTGCTCGTGCCTCTTCAGCTTCAGCCCGGGCATCGATAGCTTCGGCTTTCATCCAAAGAAGATCGTCCTCGAGCCCCTCTACCCGACTTGTTAAGCACTAAGTTATCTTCTCGAACATTCCGAAGGTGCACGTCGAGGGCAAAAACTTTAGCCAAAGCACTCTTATTGGCCTCAGCATGGGCGTCATTCCGAGCCCTAAGCCCAGTGCATTCGCGTTCGGCTTGACCAACTCTGCCCCAGAGACGTTCCAATTCCTTCGTCTTTTTCTGCAGCTGCAACACCAGAACATTAAACCGTGAAAACAAGGGAAAGAACATGCACGACGTCAAATCAGGAATCACCTATACCTCAAGACGACCCTTGTAGTCGCGGTTCTGACTCACCTCGTACCGAAGGTGTGTCAATTCTTTCGCATGTCTATCACTATGGAGCTTGAGGGATCTCTCCCCGTCCAAAGCTTTCCGCAATTCATACCCGAGGTTATCAAAAACCTGCGAAAGGCAAGTTTTAGTTAAGAAGTGGAAATATAGGGTCGAAACATCGACGAGTCATCGAATCCTACCACCGTGCAGAATTGTTGTGCGCCCTCAAAGGACGAGCGAGCGTCTCTGAGGTTGGCCTTCTCCTTCGTAGCCCCCGAGAGGGGAACATGGTCATCAGCGACCTTACCCTTGTTAGATGGGCCTTGACCCCGAACCTCCATCAGAGTACTTTCGACGCGAGAAACTAGCAGCGAAGAGCGATCTTTCTCCCCTGAAGCGGCTTCGGAGAGACGACCAAATGGCGGCAAAGGGGAAACTCCATCACTACCCTTACACCTCTGGGAGGGTCTTGTCTCACAGCAAGTCTCCTCACTCACCAAGGGCTCTTTCCGTTTATTGCAGTTCCCTAGCCCTAGGACCGACATCTCATTTCTCTCTTCGAGAGAGCCAGGTATCGCTCTTGGAAACTCCTCAACGCCTGCATAAGGGAAAGTCAATAAGGATAACGGGTGATCCTTAAGAGAAGGAGGTCGAAGTCACTCACCTTGGGCGTGACCTCCCATCTACCCTTTGACAGATCTTGCCACTTATGCTCATCGTAAGACGAGCAGGCCATTAGCTTCCGAATCTAATCCGCCAAATCAAGGACTTCACGTGGTGACCACGGGGTCGCTGAAAAAGGGGAAAAGAAGATTTAGTGTGAAGCCAGCATCTGTCTCAAACAAACACAATAATGGAAAGATTTTTCCACTTGCACATAGGATTCCATTTCTCAAGAAACGGCAAGAACTCCGCAGGGATGATGTCGGTGGTTCGCACTCCGACAAATCGGCCCGTCCACCCTCGATCGTCATTTTTCTATCCCTTAGCAACAGTGGATCGGGAGGTCCGACGCAGCAGGGTAACCAGCCCCCTAGAGTGCAGAGGAACAACCTGATGAGGTGGTCGAGGTTAAACTCGAGCTCAGCCTTTTCCGCAAGAAACCTAATCATCAGTACGATCCTCCAGAATGACGGGTGGACCTGTGCCAGGGTGACCCGGAACCTCCGACAAAATTCGAGAATGACCCTATCAAGGGGGCCCAATGTAAAGGGGAACATATACACGTTCAGGAACCCTTCCACATAAGTCATAATGTCCTCCCCCAAGGAAGGGGCCTGCAGTACCACGTCTCTTCCCCATCTACAATATCTCCTCATCGCTTCGAGGTGATATCTTCCTATCGATGGTATGGGCCTCGACGAGCAGTCCCGACGGTCCTGAATATTGGAAGACCTCCTTGACACAGAACCACCCTTCGAGGCAAAACGTCCCGTGATTTTCTCAACATAAACTGGCGGTGTACCACCGGCCGAATGAGAAACGGAGGCAGGTCTTTCTTCTCGTTGTCGACGGATTTAGACGCAATAGCCATAATTGTGATGAAGCAAGAAAAGGGAGGGAAAGCCTGAAGCGAGAATACCAGGCTGAAATGGCGGAGCGCTGAATGACGGAATAATTTTATGAAGAAACAATTATTCTATAGAGCAAAATCTCAGAGTGAAGGGAGATAATGCATATATATATATATATATATATATATATATATATATATATATATATATATAGAGAGAGAGAGAGAGAGAGAGAGAGAGTGAGTGAGCAACGTTATCTCAGCAGGGTTATGCACCAGCAGGGTTATCTCAGTCATTTCACGAATCATGCCTACGAAGAATCAATGCTCCTCGATGGATTCGGCCCCAAGTCAATACCCAAACTAGGGATCCCTGCCGTTGTAATCACGAACTCCGAGGGACCACCAACGCTGGTTCGGCCCGAGACAGTACCTGGTCTCGAGGGCTCTGCTATCGTAAGAACAGGATTTGGAAAGTCAATGTCGAATCCGAAAAGAATATCTTTGCAAAAGGAAATCAGGAGACAAACGGAAAATCCTTATATTCACTAAATTATATTTACAAAGCTATGTATCTACAACATTGACCCAAGGAACTGATGCATAAAAAACATAGTAGAAATAACAAAACATATCTATTCTTCGCCCTCGCCGTCGGCCGAGTCACAAAAGGAGTCTCTATCGGAACTTCCACCCGATGAGGATGTGGGTGCTGTCTCTTCTTCCAAAGCCCTGGCTTCTTCGACTTCAGCATGGAAATCGGCACCCCTGGAAATCGCCTCTTTGAGCCCCAACCTCCTAGCTTGGGAACGAGCATGCTCGACGGCCCATCTCAACTTCTGCGCTGCCTTTTCAGATATTTCCCTGGCTTGGTTATTGGCAGCAATATCATCCTTCCTATACGATGCAACGTGCCCTTTGGCCTCGAATTTGGCCCCAAACAGTCGAACTATCTCCTCCCAGGCATTTCGAAGAAGGCCCTAGGTCGAAGTCAGATCGCCTCGCAGAAGATCCCTCTCCGATACCACGACCTCAATTCGCCCTTTCAGCTCAAGGGTCTCGTTATCCTTGACTATTGCCTCCTCTCGAAATTGCTTTACCAGGGCATTCTTTTGAAGTATCTGCAAAGGCAAAACAAATTAGTAAAATTTGATTTGTGTACGCACAGTAGCAGACCTACGAATGCCATGCTACCTGCTCGTTGAAACTAGCCCGAAGTGCCTGCAGCTCATCCTTCTTTCGGGCTAGGGAAATTGTAACGACCCTAAAAAAAAAAAAAATTGTAACGACCCGGTCGGTCGTTATGTAGAACTTGCATTATATTTACTTTTATTGCCTTGTCATAGGTTGGTTATACTGTTTATGATGTGTTAGAGTTGGTAGGCTCGGAATCAGAATGGTTGTAGTGAGAATTTAGCCATTTAGTCTTTAAAAATAACCATATAGTTGGAAAAGTCAACTAAGAGTTGACTTATTGGTAAACAACCTCGGAATGTAGATTTTATTACTCGGATAGCTTCGTTAGGTGATTTGGGACTTAGGAGTGTGTTCAAAATATTTTTGTGATGTCCGATGTAGATTTAGGCTTGAATTGGCGAAAGTTAGTTTTTGGCGATTTCCGGTCAGCAGTGGAAAATAGGCTATCGGGGTTAGAATGGAATCAGGTCAATCAGATGTTTTTTGGATAGTTTCAGCATCGTTTGTGGATTTTAGAAATTTCAAAGTTCTTAGGCTTGAATTCGAGGTGTTTTTGGTGTTTTGACGTTATTTTTAGTGTTTTTAGAGTGCAACTAAGTTTGAATGGTCATTTATGATGCGTTGGTAAATTTGGATGGGGTCCCAAGGGGCTCGAGATTGATTTCGGGTGGTTAACGGGCACTTTTGGACTTAGAAAAGTAGCAGTTTTTGCTGGTGTGTTGCAGGGTTGATTTTCTTATGTGCGACCGCATAAGAGAGGTTGTGATCGAATAGGCTGATTTGGGAAGGCTCAGGGATTTCTCTATGCGACCGCAGGTGCTTGGTCGCGATCACAAAGAGAGGAAGGAGGAAGGCAGTGCGGTCGCGTGTAGTCCTTTGTGATCGCACTGTGTGGGGCGCGTGTGTCAGGGGAGTGTGTGCGAATGCGTAGGAGCGTCCGCGATCGTGTGAGGGAGAAAGTCAGTGTTGTGCGAACGCGAGCGAGGGACCGCGAACGCAGTGAGCATTTTATAAAAACCTGGGCAGTTAAATTAAAACCATTTCGCGACCAATACCCACTTTTCCACCATTTTTGAACGGGAAGAAGTTTTTGAGGCGATTTTCAAGAGAGGAAATCATTGTTCTTCATTGAGGTAAGGATTTTGGACCCTAAAAGTCGATTGTAGGTGATTAAGGATCAAATTATCATTGTTTAATTTATGAAAATCAGTAGAAAAAGATGGAATTAGGGCTTGAGAATATGAGACTTTTTAGGGATGATTTGAGGGGTCAGACGAACTCCGATTTTAGAGTTGTTTATATGCACGGACTCGTGAGATGATGAAGAACAATTTGGTATAAAATTTGTCGAGTTTTGAGATGCAGGATCGGGGGTCGGGTTTTGGCAAATTTCGGATTTTGTGCTAAAATTGATATTTTTCAATTGGAATTCATTCCCTTAGCATAATTTGATCAGAAAAATATGATCTTTATAGATTTGGAGCACGCGGATGTTGATTCGAGAGGCAAGCGTATTGCAGAGTAGCTTTTCAGGCTAGTTTGAGGTAAGTAATGTCTTTAAATCCTGTCCTGAGGGTATGAAACCCCGGACTTTACATCCTTTCACGGATTTGGAGTGACGCACACACTGGATGACGAGCGTGGGGCGTGCACGAATTGGAAATTTGAAAAAATGTTCCTTTTTAGGCAACTATTGAGTTGAGAAACTTCTTTCAAAGCCTATTCTCTATAGTATTACTACGATTTGATATAATTGGGCTGTAAGCCATGTTTGGGGCCTAGTGCCGATCTGGTTAACCCCTTGGGGGCTATTTTACTGATATTCTCACAACTTTGAAACTATGATTTTACACTCAGTCTTTCTTGTGAAATGTTTGACACTCTTATTTGATAATATTATTATTTCTTGAAATGAAATACTATTTTGGGTCGATAACCCCGTTTTATTCATGGCCCGAGTGCCATGCTAAAAGTGTCTGACTGAGTGAGGCCGAGGGCCAATGTTGTGAGGATGTTATGATATGAGAGAGGCCAAGTTCCTGAGAGTGATTTATGCCATGATGTGGCATGTTTATAGCGCTTGGGCTGTAGGAGCCCCTCCGGAGTCTGTGCACACCCCTAGTGAGCGCATGTACCTACTGAGTGCGAGTGGCGAGTGATGAGTGATTGGGAGGCATGAGTGACAGTGAGGTTGCCCGCGGGGCTGATACTGAGTGATGGTGAGGTGCTGAGGAAAATTGTTCGGAGTTATGGTTATGGCCCGATGGGCAGTTTTATGATGATATTTTACTGAGTTTTGACTATGATTCACTTCATTTTCAAAACTGATATTACTGAGAGTTTTACTGAAAAATATTGGAAAGATTATACTTGTTTCAAAGGATTTTGTGGAAACTGGTTTTCAAACTTACGTATATTGTATTGAGACTTGATGTTTTACTGTTTTGTGGATTGGTGTTTTGGGACGTTCATCTTTTAGTGCCCTTCCAGCTCAGAGCTCCTCTAGAGCATCATCATATCAGGGTTCTTCTATACACGGTTCATCTGGCGGTTATCATGGATGCGCACACATATCGAGGTGAGATTAACAGAGGCTTTGGGGCCTCGGAACACAAATTTAGCTAGAATTACTTAGGATGACCTTTTGGGTCATCACACTTGCGGGCCTTGGGTTTCTTTGCTTTACCTCTCCGGTGCCTACTTCTTCCTTCTCTTGCCCTCGCCAGGCTTCGAAGTTACCTCCTCGTCGGGAGGGGGCAGACTAATCAACAGGGTATCACCGAGACCTGTATATGAAGGGCATATGAGAACTTCTACTTCAAATGGAGCTCGTGTGAAGTTTGACGGGAGAAAGTTTACCGTGATTCTTGTCCTGCCACCTCGTCTGCATCAAAATGCGCCAAGATTGCCCATTGTACGGAAAGGCGAAATCCATTTGTCCGACCCACCCGGACAGATCCTGGACCAAGTCGTTGTACCAAGAAGTAGCTGCGTAAACAAAAGAGGTTCAGTTCAGAAAGTGCAGATGGGGGAATAAAAAGTACTGGATGTTACTTACGTGCCATATTCCATTCCTCCAGGAATGGCACCCTATCAGCAAGAATGATATCAGATGTCCTCACTCTAACGAACCTACTCATCCACCCCCGATCTCTACTTTCATCGGTGCTTGCAAAAACCGGCTTCGCGGACTGATGTTGAAGCCTGATCAGGCCCCCTCGGTAGAGACGGGGACTGTATAACCATATCAAGTGATCGGGGGTATAAGTCATTCCCTCGATATGATTGGAAAAATATCGAAGCATGTACACTATCCTCCTAAACGAAGGATAGATCTGACCAAGCGTCACCTGATATCGGTGACAAAAATCAAGGATCACCAGGTCCATCTGTGGAGACGAGGGGTCAACAGGACCCAAAGTGAATGGGTACGTATAAACACTAAGGAAGCCCTCTTTGTAGGTCGTTATGTTCTCCTCAACGTTAGGAATCTCAACTTGAACCGCTTCTGCCCAGCCACAATCCGTTTTTACTCTTTCTAATTCGATTACAACACTTATGTATCTGGACATGGGTTCGCACCGGCCCAGCGTGTTAGGGGGTTTGTCGACGGTAAGGTCAGAAGCCATTTTGAAATCATCAGGGACACATTGCTCGATGCTCAGTGGTTTCTTTGTTTCGTCCTTGGATGTGCGAGTGGAGGAAGAAACGCCCTCTTGGGAAGGAACTGTTTTAGAAGTTTTTTCCATGATTGTGTCAAAGCCCTTGAGAAAAAAGATGAAAAAATGAGCACGGAAAGGGAATGAGCGTAGGAGGATCTGAAAGATAGCTCAGATAGTCTGAGGGTGGCTGTAAAGGTGTATATCGCGGGCGAGTGCGGTATTTATAAAAATCTTGGGGCCAACACTCGAAGAACGGAAGGGTCGAACTTTTCGGTTGATCGTGGGTTTTTGGGTAACTGTGTCGACGGTGACTCTTGTGCATCTTTCTGGAGCAGTTCATTTAACGCTTTGACAGAGTGTTTTCACGGTAGGAATGTCAAGGAACAATCGTTCGAAACCGTTTCTTATCGCCTTACTCCAAGAAATGCGGGGACTATCTGTGTACGGCTAAAATCGGGAAGGCCGATTTTACGTCTATTGTGATATATGGTAGCTTATTTGCGTAAGATTCAAGGTGTATCCCGAAGTCCGAACTCAAGCGTTCCATACATTCGATCTCGAGGCCATACGGGTTTAGGATCGGCGTGAGGAGGCAACACGGAGATTGAGGCAAACAACTCTGTAACAAAGTACAACTCCGTACTCAAACATTAAATAGCGGTATCAACTGCAAATATTTGCAACAAATGGTGATGTACTATGTTGGGATTCCCCCTCTTATAAAAAGGGGACCCTTGTCATTTTGTAACAACATATATTGAATACAAGGCACAAGAACATTCTCTGCTTTACTTTAATATTCTCTATTTTTCTCTACTAGCTCATTTACTCACATTTATTGCTTTCTATTATTGTTCTTCATTTATAGCTCATTATTGATCATAAATAGCACACTACGAAACCTATAGGTTTATTACAGCTTCATTGGTCCTCTGACGGTAGCCCCGAGCCTCGACCTTGAGGAACCCTAAGGCCAACATCGAACCTTCAAGTTAAGGCGTTCCGGTTTGCTTTTCTTCGGTCTTCTAGCTATTTTTACTCTATTCTGTCCTAACATACTTAGCATCAATTTCTTATTAATTAGTACTAAGATAAATCACATAATTTTAGAACCACTTAACTAAATATAATTATAATTACCATTTTCCCGGTAAATAACGATTCTTTCTTTCCGCAATCCCGTTGGTTTGGGACGTGTAAGGGGACGTTGTTTGATGAATAATTCCACATTATAAACATGTTTCCTCAACAGGAGATTCATATTCACCACCTCTATCACTTCTTATTTTTTTGATTTTCTTGTTAAGTTGCGTTTCAACTTCATTTGTGTATTGCTTGAATGCGTCTATTGCTTCATCTTTACTATTAAGTAAGTAAACAAAGAAATATCGAGTACTATCGTCAATAAAAGTTATGAAATACTTATTTCCACTGCGAGATGGTATTGACTTTATGTCGCAAATATCTGTGTGAATTAAATCTAAAGGATTTGAATTCCTTGAAACGGCCCTCAGTGAGGTCACCTTTTTCTACAAACATTTCGTTCTTACTTATGACAACCTTATCAGATACAAAAATACATTTAAAACCATTTTTAACAAGAAGTCCAGCAGAGACTAGATTATTCCTAATCTCGGGAACATGAAGGATGTTGTTCAAAGTCTCTGGAGTTTCATCGAGCAGCACATGAACATCTCCCTTGATGAACTTCTGCAGACTTTAAGTAGTCAAGTAGAAGAACATCTTTTGCTGCCAGCGCTTGAAATCAATCCCGGAAAAGTTTTTGGATTTTTCCGCCGGTGCCAATGCTGCCGGTGTTGTTCGGCTTGTTGAGGCATTGACAGTTACCATTGGAACAACTTGGTTTCCATTGTCATTCGTCATTTCTGTAAAAGAATGACAAATAAACATTAAAATCACGCAGATTTTAATCTCCAATGGAGCAGAAAACCACAAAGGTTGTATTAACACAAATACAAAAAATAAAAATTAAATTCCTTAAGCTTGTTAGTCTACTTTATTTTTAAAATAATTCTGGAGATAATAAAATAATATTCAAACAGAAATGTAAACGAAATAAAAACCAATTCGAGCCCACTGAATTCATAGTGTTTCCTTAAGGAATTTGATCCCCTCCTAGTACCCAAGGTTATGGATTATTTTCTCCCAGGATAGAACGAATTACACACTGGTGTAGTGGTATTTCAAACCCCAGTGTTTCAGCGAACACAAAGTTCGGTAGCAAATTACACTTATTGTTGCTTTCTTTGAAGTTAAAATATGCAGAAGAAAGGAGGAGAACTCAATAAGACGTATGGAAAATCTGAGAGAATGGACTTGTATTTATAGCCAATGTTGGGCTGAAATTTGAAGAGGTGCAACTCTTCAGAATGACTATTTTTGCAAAATGGCCATAATATAAATGGCTATTTACTCAACAATAAAGATGAAAAATTGAAGAGGGTAGTTAATTTTCTGTCACAAAAACAAAAAAACTGAAAAATGGAGAACTGAATTGGATTTAATATTAATATTTATTTTAATATTAATATTTTGTTATTAAAACGAATATTTAATATCATTTCTGTTAATATTTATTATTAACAAATACATTTCCGAGCGAGCGACAACGAAGACGCGAGATTTGCCTTTTTCTCAACTCTTTAAGAGCTAGAAGAAAAACAATTGCTTATATACCCATTAAAAACCTTTTCCTTTTCTAATATAGGACAATGTCCTTTCATCAAGGAGGGAATCTCAAATAAAACTCGAATATTTTATTTTCTCTCTATTTCCCATTCACCCTCTTATAAGCTACATTAATGCTTAAAAAACCCAACATTTACTTCTATTTCCTTTTCTCTCCTTTTTGTGTAAGCCTGCTTCTTTCTAGTACCGGTTTACTGCTAATAGAATTGTCAATGCATTCATCCTGCTCTGTTCAACAACTAATAAGAACCATGCTCATCTTCATACAGAAGGTAGTTTACTTGAGACAGCTCAAACTCAACTCTAAATGTTTGCAAAGTTTTAGAGGTTATACCAACCAACATAATAGAACACACAGATTTGCAAAGTTTTCATGTTGAGCCACAATTATTAAAAGCTCGATGTCCCTCAACGTCTTGCGCCGGCTCGGTCACGGGCATCACCAGCACTTTGATCTACAAAAAAAACATTAATGCCATGAGCTAAATTTGCATATAATAAGAACCAAAAAACTTTAGACTTAGGAGTACTTTTTTCTTACAGAATGCACCAAAAGAATGCACCATAGAAAGTCGAAAGATGAGTCAAAAGAGGCGATGAGCAATCTCTTGGGAGTAGACAATGAGGTATATCATGACTCCCACCTGTACAGTAAATTAGAAGTAGTGAAAACCAATCAAATCATAGAGTAAAGTTATTAACTAAGTATAATACTCACCATGATAACATGCCCTACGGTCCACAAATGGTTGTTCTTTTCACCTTTGAAGAAAGGAATAAAGTTTGCCATTACAAACCAACCCATTAGTATAAGAATGCAGCACAGTAATATATCTTTTTGGAACTCCCCATGGCAAAGGGCCAATCATAGAAGCAACGAAGAAGCTGTCCAAAAGCATGTAAATTAGCCGTCATTAGATGATAATGTTAGATAAAAATCAATAATAGAAAACGATATTGAAAAGGCTTGAGGCGTGAGAACGACTTTCCTTAAAGAAGTTATTGCCCGTATACAGATTTGGGAAGAAATACAGACAATCTTCTTCAGGATACAACAAGCACACTTTGATACTTGCAGATTTTTCTGAATAACTTTCTAGGGAAACTCGTGTTTATTTATAGAGTAAAAGTCAGGCCTTTTCCGAAAAGACACTTTATTTAATTAACAAATGTGTCTGCTTATTCGAATTTTAAATTCAAATAAAACAGATTTTCTGTTATTGAAATAAAAAATAAAATTATTAATTTAAGTCCAAGTCCAAGTATTTAATATATATATATAATATTTGCACATACACTTAATAATGTGTATTCTTAAACAAATACATAAAATGGACAAGAACTTAAAAAGCCCATAAAGGAGCTTTAGTTCACCGATGTGGGACTTTCCCACTTTTCCTTACTTTATAACAAACTAAGTCTTTCAATCCCCACTAGTTTGTTATATTTCTTATAATATCATGCATACCGAAAAGTATCTTGTTTAGATTTGAACTTTTCATTAGTGTAAATACTTTAAAGTTCTGACGACGTTATTGGTATCTTAAAGATTTGAACCACAACTCCTTGTGCCAAAACCAAAAATATCACACACATAATACTATTTCAGTAACTTAGAAAACCCAGTATATGCTTTAGCACGTTTACGGCCCTTTGCTCATCCTGATTTCATGAATACTTACAAAATTAACCCTTTAAATTTTGCTTGAAGCGGCACCACTTCAGTATTCATATAGGTAAAATTAGATACAATGTCCCTGTTACTACAGACATTTACTAATTTTATTAAGATTTAACTCAATCTCTTCGAGTAACAGTTTACACTACAAAGTTTGTTATTTTGCCCCTGTTATTCCAGGTATTTAACAAGTTATTGTCTCCTCACATAACAGTATGTAGTACATTTAAATTAAGGCTCTTAAAGGAGCTCAGTGCTTAAACAACACAAAGCAACTTGTTATTACCTCATTGAACTTATTTTGTTAGAGTGTATACTAACTCAAAGTTGGGTTCCGGTTGCTTGTGTTTAATTTAAGGGTTTTAGCCCCATTCCTTCACAAGTTTGTTGTACTACATCTCTTGTCAATGCTTTGGTAAGTGGATCAGCCAAATTCTTATTCGATCTCACATACACAATAGTTATAGTCCCATTTGTGACTAATTCTCTTATATAATCATGTCTCAAGCTTATATGTCTTGATTTTCCATTATATATCTTATTATGAGCCACACACATGGTAGTCTCATTATCACAAAATACAGAAATGGCTGGCATGGGTTGTGGCCACAACTTTATATCTAATAACATGTTCCTCAACCATTCTGCCTCTTTTCCAGCAGTTGCTAATGCTATGAATTCATATTCCATAGTAGAATGAGAAACACAAGTTTATTTCTTGGATGTCAAACTAATGGCACCACCTCCTAAAGTAAATATCCATCCTGAAGTGGATTTATTATCATTAATACTAGTAATCCAACTTGCATCAGAATATCCCTCTAAAACAGTGGGAAAATCATTATAGCAAATACCCAAATATTTTGTATATTTTAAATATCCAAGTACTCTAGTTATAGCTTTCCAATGATCATTATTTGGATTACTAGTAAACCTTGAAAGTTTACAAACAACAAATGCTATATCAGGTCTTGTACAATGCATTGCGTACATCATACTACCTATTGCACTTGCATACTCTAATTGAGCTATTGCTCTTCCAGTATTTTCAGTTAACTTGATACTGGAGTCATAAGGAGTATTAAACTCTTTTATACCTAAATGACTGAACTTAGCAAGGATTTTATCAATAATGCGATTGTGATAAAGTCATTCTTTTGTTCTCCCTTTTCACCTTTATGCCTAGAATAGTATCTACTTCATTTAAGTCTTTCATCTTAAAAACTGAAGTTAGATACTTCTTGGTTTCATTAATACCAAGCATATTTGTACCAAATATTAGCATGTCATCAACATATAGACAAATGATTACTCCGTATTCTTTTGTGAACTTGAAGTAAATACATTTGTCAGCATGATTATGTATGAATTCATTTGATAGTACAACACTATCAAACCTTTCATTCCATTGTTTAGGTGCTTGTTTCAAACCATAGAGAGACTTTATCAACTTACATACTTTCTTCTCATTTCATGAAAGAACAAAACCTTCAGGTTGTTGCATATAAATCTCTTCACTAAGGTTTCCGTTTAAAAAAGTTGTTTTAACATCCATTTGATGCACATACAAGTTATATATAGAAGACAATGATAAAAGCACTCTAATGGATGTTATTCTTGCTATAGGAGCATAAATATCAAAATAATCTATGCCTTCTTTTTGAGTGAAACCCTTAGCTACTAATTTTTCTTTGAAGGTTTGGATAGAACCGTCTGTATTATACTTCCCCCGAAAGACCCATTTGAAGCCTATGCGTTTTGATCCATTTGGAAGATCAACTTAAACCCAAGTATTGTTGGACATTATTGAATCCATTTCATCATTAATATCCTCTTTCCAGAAGGCAGCATCTCGAGAAGTCATAGCTTCTTGAAATGTCTTTGGGTCTTCTTCAACATTTAATAAGATAAGAATTTGATTACAGACATTTTTTATATCTCCTTCTACAAGAAAGATTAAGGATTGTGAAGAGATAAAATCAGAACCAAGATATTTTTTTTCCTTATTCTTTGGCTCTTTCTTGGTTCTATTTGTATGCTGTCACTTTTCTTTTCTCTTGTAGTAATTTCTGAATGTGACAATCTATATGCACTATTACCACTTTCATTTGGTTAAGTCATTTCCTCATCAACATTGTTATCTATAAATTTATTTTCAATAAATTCAACATGAATAGATTCTATTATAACATTAGATTCTAGATCCAATAATCTATATGCCTTAGAATTTTGTGCATATCCAACAAAAATACTTTTAATTCCTCTAAGACCTAGTTTTGTTCTTTGGTGATCATGAACTCTATAGAATGATATACATCCCACACTTTAAAATAATCTAAATTAGGTTTTCTGTTATTCCGAAGTTCATATGGTGAAACATGTAAGTTTTTTGAAGGCACCCTATTTAGTATGTGACAAGTTGTTAAAAGTGTTTCACCCCATAAATTATGTGGTAAATGTGCATTCATTAACATAACATTAATCATATCAACTAAAGTTCTATTTTCTTTCCGCCAAACTATTTTTTTGTGGTGTATAAGGAGCACTTGTTTGATGTATCAAACCATTCTCATCGCAGAACTTATTAAAATTCAGAGGAAAAATATTCCACACCTTTATCACTACGAAGAATCTTAATCTTAGTATTCTTTTGATTTTCGACAACAGATTTATATTCTTTAAACTTCTGAAATGCTTCATCTTTTGTTCTAAGCAAGTAAACATATGTGAATCTAGAATAATCATCTATAAAAGTAATAAAATATCTTTTGCCTCCTCTGGATAACTATCCATTTAGTTCACATATATCCGAATGTACTAAGTGTAACAATTCACCAAATCTTTCGGTTTTACGAAAAGGCTTCTTAGTCATTTTTGCTTGTATACATATTTCACATTTTTTCACATTATAATGCTTTCAAGAAATATATCCATTTTTGGACATATAATTTTACGAACCAAAATTTAAATGTCCTAATCTAGCATGCCATAAAGAAGAATTGGACTCAACAATATAAGCAGAAACATACTTTATTGCATTAATACTGAGTTTGAACATGCCATCACAAGTGTATCCCTTTCCAACAAATAAACCATTCTTAGATACTATTACATGATCAGATTCTATGACTATCTTGAAGCCTCTCTTAGACAACAAACTAGCAGACATCAAGTTCTTCTTCATGTCGGGAACAAGGTACACATTTAGCAATGTTAGCTTCTGCCCAGAAGTGAAATTGATCTCAACACTTCCTTTTCCTGCAACATCTGCAGCCATATGATTTCCCATGAGAACTTTCTCGGGTTCCTTCACTTCTGCATAAGTCTTGAACATATTCTTCTCATAGCAGACATGAACGGTGGCACTCGAATCCAACCACCAGTCTTGACTCTTAACAGCAACAGCAACCATGTTTAATTCTGTAACCATAATACATGGTACTATAGAAACCATTGCAACCAAGCCTTGTGAAGAACTTTCAACTGTGTTTGCTTTGCTTTCTCAAACCTTCCGGAATTTCCAGAATTTCCATGGTTAAAATTAATTCCTGCTTTCTTAAACCTGCAATCACGAATCTTGTGGCCTTTCTTTCCACAGTGATGACATTTCAAGTAATTCCTCTTTTTAAATTGAGGCTTATTGGAAACTTTCAGATTTTTATTTTCATCTCCGTTATTATTCTGACTAACATTATTAATTGTGGAACTTGAAGGTTGCATAAAAGTATTACGAATTCGAGTCTCACTTATAATTTGAATGTGAGTTCGAAACTGTTCCACAGTCAATTTATCAGAAGAATGCATGATTTTCTTTCTATAGTCATTCCAAGAAGAAGGCAGTTTAGAAAGTATAGCACCAATTTGAAGTGCATCAGGAATTTTAACTTCAAGATCACTTAGTTTTGAAACAAAGATTTTCAGTTCATGAATCTGATCCATAATGGGCTTTGTTTCAACCATTTTAAATTCGAAATACTTTAAAGATAGAAATTTATCGATACCTCATTTCTCATTTTCATAAGCACTTTGCAATGCGGTCTAGATTTCCCTCGGAGACTTGACATTTTGATACAGATCATAGAGACGATATGTTAACGTATTCAGGATATGTCCCCGGCACAGCAGTTCATCATCTTCCTGTTTCTTCCTTGTTGCTTTCACTTCATCAGAATTCTCTGCAGTGGGATCTGGCACAACAGGCAATTGCGGATCAAGAATGTAAAAACTCTTCAGAGTAGTCAATAGGAAAATCATCTTGTCCTTCCCACGAGTAAAGTTTGATCCATCAAAACGATCGAGTTTGATGAACTCCTTTGGATTTTCAACAGCGAACAAAATGTTCTCCATAGCAAAATAACTTCTTTAATATTGTAAGATAAAAATCAATAATAGAAAACGATATTGAAAAGGCTTGAGGCGTGAGAACGACTTTCCTTAAAGAAGTTATTGCCCGTATATAGATATGGGAAGAAATACAGACAATCTTCTTCAGGATACAACAAGCCACACTTTGATACTTGCAGATTTTTCTGAATAACTTTGTAGGAAAACTCGTGTTTATTTATAGAGTAAATGTCAGTACTTTTCCGAAAAGAAACCTTATTTCATTAACAAATGTGTCTGTTTATTCGAATTTTAAATTCAAATAAAACATATTTTCTGTTATAGAAATAAAAAATAAAATTATTAATTTAATAGCCGGCCCGACCCAAGCCCCAATTCCAAGTCCAAGTCCAAGTATTTAATATATATATATATATATATATATATATACACAAACAAATATTTGCGCATACACTTAATAATGTATATTCTTAAACAAATACATAAAATGGACAAAAACTTAAAATGCCCATAAAGGAGCTTTAGTTCACCGATGTGGGACTTTCCCACTTTCCCTTACTTTATAACAAACTAACAAACTAAGTCTTTCCGATAATCTCTTCAAAACAAACCACTTTAAGCATTAGATAAGGTAAACCTATAGACTCCAAATGCAAACTCCAACAAAGTAAAAGCTAACATGCCTGCAAGGCATGCCTCGAGAATGTAAAGTGTCCAAAATCTCTCAATGTTGCTCCTCTACCACTGGGGCGTAAATGGCCATGGTGTTGCAGATAAACCATGTTGTATTGGTCAAAATTTGGATTAAACTTAACAACATCGTTGACCGAGGTCGAAGATCGGGTCGACCAATATTTGGAGACGAAGGGTTTATCTTGAACGAGATCGACGATGGGTCGAGCAGAAGTTCATAATAACGGTAGAATAGTCCTAGATTAGAGAAAGAGAAATTCTATCAGAATATTCCCTCCCTTGTACTTTTTAGGGTTCCCCAAAGAATGTTCCCTATATATATGAAATGAAGGAGAGAAAAAAGGCATCTGAAATTTCCGAAAGAACACTTTGTAACATTGACTATTGAAAGAATATACACTTCTTGTCTCTTATATTGGTTCTTAAGTTAAAAGACACATTTTCATATACAATATACAAGAACATAGTGTTCCATCCACGTTGCTTGCCATCTGCATTCCTCACAAGAGATAGTTGACCCTTAACGCTTGGTATTTTGGGTGAGTTATCCTTTAATATTACATTTATTACCATTGCATGCATTTACTCCGCCTGTTCACTTGCATATTCATTGTCAATCATTATTAGCATTTTTGTCTGTAATTTAATACAACGACCCTTTAATTTCATTCTATACACTATCACGTTCATAAATCTGACAGTCATTAAGCTCAATTAGGATTAATCATTCACTTCACTCATTAAATTCCTTATTGTGATAATCATATCCTCATGGAAGAGGGGGACCAGGAAAATACCACTTTCATGACTCACCAAGGGACTTGTTGTTATCGAGTCATGTCGTTCGGATTGAACAACGTCGGAGCAACTTACCAAAGGCTGGTCACCAAGATGTTCAAAGAACAACTCGGAAAAACAATGGAAGTATACATAGACGATATGTTAGTCAAATCCGAAAGGAAAGAAGATCATATCGACCACATGAAGCTGAATTCCGAGAAATGCGCCTTCGGCGTAACCTCAGGTAAGTTCCTCAGCTTCCTAGTATCCCAAAGAGGCATCAAAGTTAACCCCGACCAGATCAAAGCTATCGAAGGAATACCCGAACTGTTGATCAGCAAGAACAGGTGCAAAGTTTACCGACCGTATAGCCGCACTGTCGAGATTCATCTCACGATCTTCCGACAGATGCCACAAATTCTTCAACATCCTCAAAAAAGACAACGGAATCCAGTAGAACTCAGAATGTGTCGAAGCCTTAAGAGAACTAAAGGCATATCTGTCCTCGCCTTCGCTGCTCGCCAAAGCCAAAGCCGGCGAGCGCCTCCTAGTTGGTTTGGTTATGTCAGAAGTAGCGGTAAGTGCAGTACTCGTCCATGAAAACAAAAATACGCAATCACCAATCTATTATATCAGCAAAACCCTGGTCAATGCCGAAATGAGGTACCCCCACCTCGAGAAGCTGACCCTGGAATTTGTCACGGCTTCGCGAAAGCTTAGACCTTACTTTTAGTGCCACCCCATATTGGTCATCACGACCTTCCCCCTTAGAAGCATTTTACATAAACCCGAACTATCGGGAAGATTGGCCAAGTGGGCCATCGAACGATGCGAGCACGATATCACATATCAGTCGCGAACAACGATAAAGTTGCAAGTGCTAGCCGACTTCGTCGCCAACTTCAGCGCCAAGATAATGCTTGAAGCCGAATAGGAAGCCTCTCGTACCGCTTCCCTCCAACATGACCTATGGGTCTTACACACCGACAACACTTCTAACGCATCAGGATCGGGATTGGGACTCGTACTTGAAGTCCCAACAGTCGAGGTAATCCGCCAATCTATACGATGCTCCGATATGACTAACAATGAGGCCAAGTACGAGGCCGTTATTGCAGGACTAAAGCTAGTCTTCAAATAAGGATCCTGACGGGTCATCCTTTAGTGCAACTCACAATTTGTCGTCAACCCAGTAACAAGGACTTACCAGATCAAGGAGCAAAGTCTACAAAAATAATAAACAAAAATCCAAACACTACTGCCAAAATTCGACGAATGTCGGCTCGACAGAATACCTAGAGCTCAAAACACCGAGGCAGACGGCCTCGCCAAGTTAGCAGCAGCGATGCAAAGCATAAATGGAAAGGGGAACGTCGTCACATTACTCCACTCATCATTAGATCAACTTGAGGTACACTCTGTGAACTTAAACTGGGACTGGCGCAACCGTATTATAACTCCCAGCGGGCAAAAATGAAGCCAGAAAGCTCTGAATGCAGGCAGCTAGGTACAACATCATCCACATCGACTTGTACAAAAGGACGTTCGGCGGTCTTTTGGAAAAATGCCTAGGGAAAAACCAAACTAGATGAGGAGTGGAAGAAGTACACGAAGGCCATTGCGGCGCCCATACTGGTAACTGAGCACTCGTCAGATGCCTCATACAGGATGGCTACTATTGGCCCACCATGAAAAACGAAGCCGCAAACTTCGTCAAAAAGTGCGAATAATGTCAGAAGTACGCTCCCATGATACACCAGGAGGGCGAACACCTCCATTCAGTCATGTCACCCTGCCCATTCATCAAATTGGGAATAGACATCGTAGTTACGCTCCCATCAGGACGAGGTAATGTACGTTTCCTGTTAGTTTTGACTGACTACTTCTCTAAATGGGTAGAAGATGGTGATTTTGCCCAAATAATCGAGCAGGAGGTCATCACATTCCTATGGAGAAACATAATATACCGCTTCGACATCCCAGAGGAAATCAATTATGATAACAGACCACAGTTCACCGAGAAAAAGATAGTTGAATTCTTCAAGAAGTGGCACATCAAGATCATACTCTCCATGCCATATCACCCCGCCGGAAATGGTCAGGCCGTATCCTCCAACAAAAATATATTAAAAGTCATGAAAAAGAAACTCGGAGACGCCAAGGGACTGTGTCCAGAACTACTACCAGAAGTGTTATGGGCATACTGCACTATGCCAAAGACAAGCACAGGAGAAACTCCATATTATTTGGTCTACGCCACAGATGCATTCATACCATTCGAGGTCAGAGAGCCAAGCCTGAGATACTCCAATGAAAGAGGACCAAACAACGACGAAAGCAGAAAGCAAGACCTCAGCGATATAGAGGAACAGAGAGATATGGCATACATAAGAATGGTCGCCCAAAAACAGAGGGCAGAACGACACTACAACAAAAGGCCAAAGTGCGACCACTCAAAGTCGGGGAGTATGTATCAAGGCTAAAACGCAGGCCAGCAAAGACCCAAGAGAGGGAAAGCTAGGAACCAACTGGGACGGACCGTACAAAATCACCGCAGCAGTTAACAAAGGATCATTCCAGTTAGAAACAATGGAAGGGAAACTATTACCAAACAATTGGAACATCGCTCACCTCAAGTACTTCAACTTCTGAAAATGGATGCCCTCTAAGTCGTACTCTTTTTCCCTCACTCGAGTTTTATCCCTAGATGGGTTTTACCGGGGAGGTTTTTAACAAGGCGATGAAGGGGCGCCTCGAAGTTCAAGTTGGTTATTCATCGCTCCGCCTATCGTCTACTCCATCCAGACCGATGAAGGGACTAGGTAGATGGAGAACTTCTAAAATGTATATATTGAACAGAATATGTAACATTCTCCAATGAAATGAATAAACAAAGCAATATGCAGCATTCTTTCGCACAACTCCAAATCGCTCCACATCCTACATGGATTCGACCTTGCTCGAATCACCTACATTCGACCTTGCTCGAATCACCTACATTCGACCTCTCACGAAATACTTACATTCTACCTCGCTTGATTTACTCACATTCGACCTCGCTCAAATTACTTACATTCGACCTCGCTCAAATTACTCACATTCGACTTCGCATGAATCACCTATATTCGACTTCGCTGGAATCACCTATATTCAACTTCGCTCGAATTACTTACATTCGACCTCGCTCGAATTACTTACATTCGACCTCGCTCGAATTACTCACATTCGACTTTGCTCGAATCACCTATATTCGACTTCGCTTGAATTACTTACATTCGACCTCGCTCGAATTACTTACATTTGACCTCGCTCAAATTACTCACATTCGACCTCGCTCGAATTATTCACACTCGACGTCGCTTGAACTTTCCTACAACAGGCCGAAGATTGAAACCAAGCCAGCCTATGATTGGCCTACTAAGAACAATATCGCAACGAAATAAGACAAGTGACAAGAAGACAAAACATACAACAAAAGGTAACCATTCCATTACAAACTGATCAGGTTACAAAACTCGTTTCTTTTACAACGGGATTGAGTGCACCCTAAAAAAAAACAATAAACAATAAAAAATCCAGCACAAGGCCCTAAGTCGCGTCATCCCCTTCAGCATATTCATCGTCGTACCAAGGATCGGAGGCAAGCCCATACACTGCATCATCATCACCGTCGTCTCCACCGGGTGAATCGGGGGCATAGCCACAAGCTTCACGGGCTGCCCGCACCTTAGCATGAACATCGACGAGTTCCTCCTCAGAGACCTTCCCGACTGCCCTCTTAGACTTGTATACGTCTAGATGAGCCTCAGCATGAACCCACATCTCATACAACTCTCGCGACACGTTCGCATCGGCGGAAGTTTGAGAAGTAGACGATCAGACCAACTGTTCTTTCTCAGCCCTCAGAATCACTATCTGCTCGTTCAACCTCGCCGGCTCCGCCTCTAAACCCCCAACTTCCTACTCCAATCTCGCCACTGTGAGCACTGAAGTCTCTACTTCATTAGCCCGCTTAAACCTACAGACGCGCAAGGTCCCTGCCAAGGCTTCCACCTCTACTATCGAGGCCGTCCTGATTCTCTCTGCCAGGTTCAACTCCTCGACCTTGGCACCCAACTTGGCCTTCAGATTGGCAGCCCTCGCCTCACTCTGATCGAGCTTGAGATTCAAAGATACCACTCGCGCCTGGAGGTCTGAGTTCTCAGCCATTACCCCCTTTTCCCAATTCGAGCTCGTCCTCCTTAGACTTCAACGCTTCTTCTAGCTCACTACACCAGCTAATAGCCTTCAAAATCTCCTCATATTTCTCTTTCAGCTCCTCATCCCTTCTCCTAATCTCATCACGCAGCTCCTGAAACTGCCCATCCTCGCCAAAGCTCCTGACCACCTTCCGGTACTTAGGGTGCTACTCTCTGTATTTGGACTCCATCCTCTTGTACTGAGCTACCCTCTCCTCCTCCCACCGGTCACGCTCAATGTCAAGCATAAGAGTCTAGAAAACAAAAAAGCATAAGTTAGCCGAGATAAAGTGGCACTGACGAAGAATACGAAAACTTAAGGAAACCACTCACCCGCAGAGCCATCCCAGATATTCCAAGGGAAAGGTCGGCGTCCTTCAGCATCTGCAACGTCTTGTTCTCGGCCTCGGCGCACAAAAAGGCGAATGAGCGTGCCACGCGCTCTGTGTCAATCAAAAGATTGAAGTCCACAGGTATGACAATGTGGCGGTTAGATTCACGACCCCATATCCTAACCGGTCTTGATGGTGCCTCTTGTGGAGCTAGGCTAGCCAACACTCAAAATTTTCACATTTTCCTTTTCAAATATCTCAATTTATTTTCAACAATTCATAACACGCATATAAATTTCAAAATCATTAAACAAAACCATCAAGCTAACAGTCTACAACCGTCCCCAAGACCCGGAGTCAACATGTCATGAGCATCTAAAAAATAAACTAACTCTACTATTGTCATAGACAAAGTCTAGGAATAAAATACTAATACTAAATAAGGAATGGAAATGGAGAAGTTGCGGATGCTGGACAGCTACATTGAAATCCCGTAAGCTGCTGATAACGAACTCGGATGACTACTGCTCGGAATGAATACCTGGATCTGCACATAGAGGTGCAGGGAGTAATGATGAGTACGCCAACATAGTAGTAATGAAAATAAATCACAGTCTGAGAAATAAGAAATACACAACACAGATACACCAATTTACAAAACCAGTAAAACACCAAGTCACCATAAAGTACTCATCAAATGTATAAGTTCAAAAACCAGTTTCCAGAATTTCTTTGAAACAAGTATAATATCAATATATCTCAGTAAAACTCTAAGTAAAATGAAGTGAATCATAGTTCAAAAACTCAATAAAAACATTGTAAATTTGCCCCCTCGTGCCATAATTCATTTCTCATAACAATAGCCCATCAGGCAACCTCACAATCACTCAGTATCAGCCTATCAGGAAATCCTCACAATCACTCAGTATCAGCCTATCAGGCAACCTCACAATCACTCAATATCAGCCCCGCGGGCATCACTCAGTAGGTGCCTGCGCTCACTGGGGGTGTGTACAGACTCCGGAGGGGCTCCTACAGCCCAAGTGCTATAACAAGCCACATCATGGCATAAATCACTCACAATATTGGCCCACAGCCTCACCCATATCACAATATCCTCACAAAAATGGCCCGCAACCTCACTTAGTCAGACACTCTCAACATGCTCTTCAGATCATAAATATACCGGGTTCTTTACCCAAAAACAGTGTTTTATTTTCAAGAAATAGTATCAAAATACTCTGAGTGTCAAAACAATTTTCAAGAATAGACTGAGTGAAAATCATAACATATCAAGTGAGGAAAATAGTAAAACCAGCCCCCAAGGGGTAAACAGATCGGCACTAGGCCCTAAACATGGCTTACAACCCAATTCATATAAAAATAATATCAATACAATTAAGCATAGGCTTAAAAATTGGTTTCGCAACTCATTAGTTGCCTAAAAAGGGATATCTTTCCAAATTCCCGCTTTGTGAAATCCAAAACCCGTGAATACCCTCAGGACAAGATTTAAAGATATTACTTACCTCAAACTAGCCCGCAAACTATTACGCAATATGCTTGCCTTTCGAATCAACTTCCAAATGCTCCAAATGTACCAAGTTCAGATTTTTAGCATCAAATTCTGCTTAAGGAATGAACTCCAATTGAAAAATACAAATTTTTGCTCAAAACCCGAAAGCGGTCAAAACCTGACCCCCGGGCCCGCATCCTGAAACTCAGAATTTTTTATACCAAAATGTTCTTCGTCATCTCACGAGTCCGTACATATAAGAACGCGAAAATCGGAGTTTGTTTGACCCCTCAAATCATGTCTGAAAGGTCTCATAATCTCAAGCCCTAACCCCACCTTTTTCTACTGATTTTCATGAATTAAACATTGGGATTATGTTCCTTAATCACCTATAATCAAGTTTTAAGGTCCAAAATACTTACCTCTATGAAGCACGATGATTTTCCCTCTTCAAAATCGCCTCAAAAGCTTCTTCCCGTTCAAAAATGGTGTTAAAATAGGTTAAGGTCGCGGAAGGGTCTATTTAATACTGCCCAGGTTTTTTAATAAAATGGCTTGTGCGTTCGCATGCTCCAGGAGCGTTCACACAGTGTCCTCTTCACTCCCTCACGCGATCGCGGATACTCTTGTGCGCTCACACTGAGTACTCAGTCAGCCGACCCCATGCACCCAAAACCCTATGTGCGATCGCACCCTCCAATACGCGACCGCCCTGGACACCTCTTCCCTTCTCCGCGATCGCAGTTCTTTGATGGCGATCGCGCAACACAAAATGTTCCTGCCTCAATTTAACTCTCCGCGATCGCACAATTGCCTACTCGATCGCAGTGAAGGAACACCTGGTGCTGTAACACCAGAAAACATCAATATTGTTAAGTCCTAAAGAGTCTATTAACCACCCGAAATCAATCCCGAGCCCCTCGGGACTCCAACCAAACATACCAGCACGTCACATATGATCATTCCAACTTAGTTGCACCCTCAGAACACCAAAACTAACATCAAAACACCAAAATCACATCGGATTCAAGCCTAAGAACTTTCAAATTTCTAAAATCCACCAACGATGCCGAAACCATCCAAAACAACTCCGATTGACCTAAAATTTTGCAGACATATCCAAAATGACATTACGAACCTGTTCCAACTGTCGGAATTCCATTCCGACCCCGATAGCCTATTTTCCACTGCCGACNTCCCAAATCACCTAACGAAGCTATCCGAGCCATAAAATCCGCATTCCGAGGTCGTTTACCAATAAGTCAACTCTTAATTGACTTTTCCAACTTTAAGGCTATTTTTAAAGACTAAGTGACTAATTTCTCATTATAACCATTCCGATTTCAAGCCTACCAACTCTAACACATCAATAACAGTATAACCAACGTTTGACAAGGTAATAATAGTTATTACAATGCAAACTTCTACGGAACGACCGACCGGGTGGTTACATTCTCCCCCACTTAAACATGCGTTCGTCCTCAAACGTGACTAGAGTTGTTCCAAACACCACCAAAATTATTGTGTAACCTACCATGCACACATTCTGAGGTGATTCCACGTCACCTTACCCCATATAGGTCTAATAGCACAACACATTTGAAATTTCGAAGTCTGATCCTGACCCATAAACCTTAGAACTAAATTTCCACTTCTGAGTCCATTCACAAGATCAAATTTCCACGACTATAAGCTGAAATAGTCTGAACACGGTGTATCAAGCCATATCCATAACCCAAGATGAAACCACATAATCTACCGCATGCCTCAACACTCATAGCGATGACTCCTAATCCCAATCATTGTTCATAACAACCCAATATCGGTAAATAACCTCTTATCAAACAAAACCTTGATTTAACACCTTCATATGGTGCCGATGACGAAAGAAACACGTTGAAACTAGTAACCATTCGTCTGATCAACATCAATACCACCATACCATCCAGAGCCCTAACTTGTGCAACTCTTGCACTCAATAACAACATCACAAAAGCTCAATTCATAAAATAGAAAAGACTCACACGAGAGGGCTATCCTGACATTACTCTTGCCATTACCACATCATGCTAAAATCCCGATACACATCGTGAAACCATATCACCCAAATCCGACACCAAGGATCATACCTCTACCTAACTGAGCTACAAAGCGTGATCCCATCCAAATGCTGGACCACATGAAATACTCCAAGCCACCTTGCTCAAAATCAATAACCATGCGAAATTCAACATCAAGTACTCAAAGTGCGCTGCCATAACCACGGGGAAATCGAACGATACCATGCCACCCGAACCAGAAAGAACATAACCAACACGTCTCAATCCTGCAACACCCAGTTACTTACCTTACTCAAATCTCGCTATAAAGCCCTGATCGAACTACACCCTATGCACATATATAACCAACGATCATAACTCCTCGAAACACCGAAAGGTAACTCATAGATCACCCCAAAACACGAATAAGCTCAGTGACAATCAAATGGTACATCCCCTAATACTTTATCATTCCACGAGGGATACCCCCATAATTCCTCTATGTCACCAAGAAACCTTGAATACCAGCAGTCGATCCAACAAGAGAGCGTCGTAACACCAATGAAGCATCCTTATTCAAACACATTGCCTTACACATTGTCCTTTACGAGTGTATACTCTCATCCAGCCACCCAATAGTGGTATCCTTTACCTAATCATCTGAAACTGTCAGTTCTGACCTTCCTTCCAGAACTGATCTGTGACCTCACATATGCCACTCTCCACTATGCACAAAATACCTCATACGCCATGCAATCCTATGATAAATACGAGAATTTCATGCTCCCTTCCTAGACACAACAAGTACGTACCCAACTTGCCAATAACTTTCCATAGATCCCCTTTAGAAGCAAAATCACTATACATCACATGGCCCTCACGCCAGTAGAAAATATACATCTCTAGCCGTGCTAGAAAATCAGCAAGAACTCTCCGAATCACATTTGTACAATGCCAACCGCCAAGACTGAATCCTTCTAACCCAACCAAACTACACATGCCACCAAACCCCAAGAGAATTTCTAAGAAACACCTGTAACAACTCGTTACCTTATACACACCCAAAGAACTAACCATATCCCTTACCATGCTGATCCGACCTACTACCAAGCTGTCCTATTTATCCAAGTTCCTTCTGGCTTACCTTCGAATTGATACTTCTTCTTTCCATGATACCGCAATTCTCAATCCCGACTCACCGCACGAAACCCGAGCATAAAAATATACTATCTAAGGCTCATAAGCCGCTAAATACTCCCTCAATTATCCCCAGATGCACCAAATTAGAAATACTTACCCTGAAGAGACTTCTTACAAATTTAAAGTCATTATCTTCACTTCCTGATACTGATGTATAGAATCCATGATAATGCAAATACACCACAAGCCTTGACACCTTCCTCGTAAATCTCAGTTTTAGCCCTTCTCACACCTTGAAGATCCTCGATCGCTACATATAACCTTGAATCCGTCTGAACCATTCTCGAACGACATTTACTCTACGCAATTTCAATTACACTAACCAAGTAAACAGAACGACCTGACCCCGCTTGCAATCCTCATACTAGGAAAGTAATCCACACATTGAAGCAACAAGCAAACTCATACACTTTCAAGTGCAACTCAATCATTCCATGAATTCCACTATCCGTAAAGTACATTACAACTTGTGTCGAAGAAATTTCCATCACTCGAGTCATTCCCAGACTCCTCCTCTGTAGGTCATAACTAATTCACCAACATACCTCGAACAAAAACCAATACAACACATAATCGTGTAATCAACTTATCATTAGCGAACTCCCCCACTTGGCTCAAAGCCAAAGATCAAACAAACAATAACTCACGATGCCCACACATTATCACTGCCACCATACTGTGGTGAGGTTCAACTAAATCCTCCATAAGCTTATATGACCCAAACCATCTAAAACTTAAATCAAATGCAAATCTCGCATCCACCACTGTAATGGTCATGCCAAATCCCACAAGCAAGCTAAACTCAAATCACAACATACATCATCTACTGGTAGAAGAGAACTTACTACAGATCAACATAAGGACCACATACATCAGGACAACCCGCAGGAGATACCCCTGCCTGCTTAGCCTCAAACTGATATCTCTCTATACACTTTCGAAGATCATAGCTATCACGCAATCACTATGCCCTCATGCATTAAAACACAACCACTGCCTGCCCCCAAGACATCCCATTTAGCGGTATAAGAACCTGAAGCTGATGTCAATACTAACACTGGGGCTGTGGTCAAGGAATTCTTGAGCTTCTGGAAGCTCTACTCACACTCTTATGACCACATAGATACCTTCACTAGACACCACGTGTCCCAAGAATGCTACTAAACTGAGCCAACAATTCACACTTGGAGAACTTCGCACAAAGCTTCTCCTCCCTATATCCTGGTAATACCATCATCAATTGTTGAGTATGTTACCCCTGTCTACGAGAGTAAGCCAGGATGCCATCAATGAACACAATAATAAAGGAATTATAACACGGCTGAATACACGCTAATCAAATATATGAACGCTGATGGGGCATTGGTCAACTCAAAAGACATCACATGAACTCAGAACATAACAGGAAAACCCACTTCACTCCACAACTAAACTACACGATAGGTCCTTCAATACTCATAACTCGAAGCCATATCCTAACTCAATACAGAAGTCAAATAATCAATGGTTCTTGCCACATCTCCCGCCAATTCATTTTGGTCACAATCAAACAACCTAAATACATCTAACTATCCGTTCACACTCACCATGTAGTCAGCTAGTCACAAAGTTCCATCAATAAGGACACAAACGGACATATAAGTCCCCCAACACATGTGCTCACACAAATGAATTCTCAACACTCAAGCCACAGACAAATTCCGGCCTCAAATCCTTCCGACTGGCCCCTTATTAACATGTTAAAAATCACATCTCACCCATGGAAGTCACAAGATGCCGACGCACAACTGATACCAAGCGCTCACGTGCGCATTCGAGTACATGAAAGGAATTTAAAGAGTTACGTTTTTGGCTGAATAAATGGATTCGTATGATAAGAATTCAAGAATGTGTAATGTTTCCTAACGGTTCTGCAGCCTCTCGAAGATAAGTACAGACGTCTCTGTACTGATCCGCAAGACTCTACTAAACATGCTCATGACCGTTGAGTCCTATGTAACCTAGTGCTCTGATACCAACTTGTCACGACTCCAAATCCTAACCGGTCGTTATGGCGCCTATCGTGGAGCTAGGCTAGCCAACGCTCAAAATTTTCACATTTTCCTTTTCAAATATCTCAATTTATTTTCAACAATTCATAACACGCATATAAATTTCAAAATCATTAAACAAAACCATCAAGCTAACAATCTACAATCGTCCCCAAGACCCGGAGTCAACATGTCATGAGCATCTACGAAATAAACTAAATCTACTATTGTCATAGACGAAGTCTAAGAATAAAATACTAATACTAAATAAGGAAGGGAAATGGAGAAGCTGCGGACGCTGGACAGCTACCTCGAAATCCTGTAAGCTACTAATAACAAACTCGGACGACTACTGCTCCGAATCAATACCTGGATCTGCAAACAAAGGTGCAGAGAGTAATGATGAGTACGCTAACTTAGTAGTAATAAAAATAAATCACAGTCTGAGAAATAAGAAACACACATCACAGATACACCAATTCACAAAACCAGTAAAACACCAAGTCGTCATAAAGTACTCATCAAATGTATAAGTTCAAAAACCAGTTTCCAAAATTCCTTTGAAACAAGTATAATATCAATATATCTCAGTAATACTCTCGGTAAAATTAGTTTGAAAAACGAAGTGAATCATAGTTCAAAAACTCAGTAAAATCATCGTAAATCTGTCCCCTCGGGCCATAATTCATTTCTCATAACAATAGCCCATCAAGCAACCTCACAATCACTTAGTATCAGCCCATCAGGAAATCCTCACAATCACTCAGTATCAGCCCATCAAGAAACCTCACAATCACTCAATAGCAGCCCCGCGGGCATCACTCAGTAGGTACCTGCGCTCACTGGGGTGTGTACAGACTCCATAGGGGATCCTACAGCCCAAGCACTATAACAAGCCACATCATGGCATAAATCACTCACAATATTGGCCCGCAACCTCACTCATATCACAATATCCTCACAAAAATGGCTCGCAGCCTCACTCAGTCAGACACTCTCAACATGCCTTTCAGGCCATAAATATACGGGGTTCTCGACCCAAAAATAGTGTTTCATTTTTAAGAAATAGTATCAAAATACTCTGGGTGTATTTTCAAGAATCGTTTAAGTGAAAATCATAACATATCAAGCGAGGAAAAAAATTAGTACCCCAAGGGGTAAACAGATCGTCACTAGGCCCCAAACATGGCTTACAACCCAATTCATATAAAATATATCAATACTATTAAGCATAGGCTTAAAAATCGGTTTCGCAACTCATTAGTTGCCTGAAAAGGGATATCTTTTTAAATTCCCGCTTTGTGAAATCCAAAACCCGTGAAAGGGTGCAAAGTCCGGGGTTTCATACCCTCAGGATAGGATTTAAAGACATTACTTACCTCAAATTAGTCCGCAAACTATTCCGCAATGTGCTTGCCTTTCGAATCAACTTCCAAATGCTCCAAATCTACCAAGTTCAGATTTTTATCATCAAATTATGCTTAAGGAATGAATTCCAATTGAAAAATACAAATTTTTGCTCAAAACCCGAAATCGGTCAAAACCCGACCCACGGGCCCGTGTCTCGAAACTCAGAAATTTTTATACCAAAATGTTCTTCGTCATCTCACGAGTCCGTACATATAAAGAACGCAAAAAATCGGAGTTCGTTTGACCTCTCATAATCTCAAGCCCTAACCCCACCTTTTTCTACTGATTTTCATGAATTAAACACTGGGATTATGTTCCTTAATCACCTATAATCAAGTTTTAAGGTCCAAAATACTTACCTCTATGAAAAACAATGATTTTCCCTCTTCCAAATTGGCTCAAAAGCTTCTTCCCGTTCAAAAATGGTGTTAAAATAGGTTAAGGTCGCGGAAGGGTCTATTTAATACTGCCTAGGTTTTTTAATAAAATGGCATGTGCGTTCGCACGCTCCAGGCGCGTTCTCACAGTTTCCTCTTCACTCCCTCACGCGATCGCAGATACTCTTGTGCGCTCGCACAGAGAACTCAGTCATCCGACCCATGCGACCAAAACCCTCTGTGCAATCGCACCCTGCAGTACGCGACCGCACTGGACCCCTCTTCCCTTCTCCGCGATCGCAGTTCTTTGATGGCGATCTGTTGACCCAAGTCACTGCATACTTTTGAAGATTGACAAATGTCTGACCAGTTGAACCAGGTCCATCAGAGCACACATACTTGAACTGAATGGCTAGCACATATACCGAATATGCATAGGAGATAAATGTGATTGTGAAGTATCAATGAACCAAGAGATTGTCTCCTAATGCGAAAAGGTTGCAAACTCATAAAGAGGATAGAAGTTGAATTCAGCAAGGATAGTAACAAAGGAAGGAAGTTGAGTTTAATTCAACTCTTTAACCCAGTTAGAGTTGTACTAGAATTGAACGACAAACTCAACTACTGACTCTATAAATACTTGAAGTATTCCTGCTGAAATTCTGGATTGCACAAAGGCAGAAGTGAATCAAGATCCGAAAGCAAAATTCCCAGAGGTTTTGCGAGCAGAATTACTGTGCAATACAAAGGCTACATACCAGCTAGAAGAACCAGTTCCATCTGTTTGTTTGTTGAGTCTAGTTTGTTGTAGTAGGTGATTTAATAGTGTATCTTTTCAGCTTTCATAGAAGCAATTGTAATAGGTACACATTGTTCAAGTTAGAGTTAACTTGAAGCTTGTAGAAATTAGCTAGAGGCTAGTTGATACGAAGGGATTAGAGTTAGTCCTAGGATTACAAAAGAGTTTATTTTGTAAGTCCGTTTGGCTCAGAGTTTATAGTGAAGATTTTGAGCAAATCCTACTGAGGAGTAGGTCGTGGTTTTTTCACCTTTTGAGCCACGTGTTTTCCACGTAAAAATCTCTATGTTTTTACTTTACTGCTTTTATTATTCCAAACCAGTAGAAGTTGGAACACAAAGAAGAACCAGGTTCTTCTTGTGAGATAGCACTCGAAAAATTGAGTATCACACATTTAACCTATATTCTTGTGTGGTATTGACGTCTAAAATATCAATTGGTATCAGAGCTTGTAAATGGACTAAATCCTCTGATGCCTTGACATGGCTTCAAGAGAATCATAGTAGCAACCGGAGAGGGCTTGGTTTTGGGAGTCAATTGCCCAAGTGGGATCCCAAAAGCAAGTATCTCTCTCTTCCTGAAAATAAAATTTGCACCCACTGTGGTAAGACTGGCCACTACAAATATGAGTGTACTGCAAAAGAGCAGGCCAGTCGAAAAAATGAGAGGTTTGTCAAAAAGAAAAACTGGCTACCAAATTGGGCCAGAAAAAATTTGATTCATCCATTCTCTCATAGAAAAGGACCCAAACTAGTTTGGGTTCTTAAAACTAACCCCTGATTTCCTTTTGTAGGTACAAGTGAGAGGAAGCAGCCAAATTTGGTTTTTGGATAGTGGCTGCTCAAAGCATATGACGGGGAACAAGGAACAGTTCCTTTCACTTGAAAACCTCAAAGGAGGAAATGTCTCCTTTGGAAATGGAAAGAAAGGTGAAATTATAGGGGTTGGCAAAGTAGGTAAGGATGACACACGTTCCATCGAACATGTGTACTTGATAGATGGTTTGAAATATAGCCTGATCAGTGTGTCATAATTGTGTGACAGAGGTAACTTGGTTGCTTTCACTTCCACAATATATTTTCTGATTAACTTGCTTACTGACAAGATTGTTTTGCAGGGAAAGAGAATGAATAATATCTATGTCATAGACTTGTCCACACTGTCTGAAAATGAACTCACTTGCTTAAGTGTTTTGGACAGTGATCCCCTCCTTTGGCACAAATGACTTGGACATGCAAGTCTAAATCAGCTTAACAAATTAGTCTCTAAGGACTTAGTGGTGGGACTCCCTAACATTAAGTTCAAGGAAGAAAAAGTTTGTGAGGCATGTGCAAGGGGGAAGCAAGTAAGATCCTCATGGTAAGTACCACCAGGACGTTGGAACTGGTTCATCTGGATCTGTGTGGTCCAATGAATACTTTGAGCAGAGGTGGTAAGAAATATGTGATGGTGTTAGTTGATGATTACTCAAGGTTCACG
>ML281302.1:0-12815 GCA_005239495.1 Nicotiana undulata | reverse complement strand
AGTGGACACTGACGGAGGGAGCATTCCATCAGTTCATTCAGGAGACATCGAGGTAGACCCGCAGACGTTTGTGGGCCTTGGCGTCACCTTCTACCCTTCACTTTCAGCTCTGTCTTATCTTATAGTTCAAAGACAGTCATATGTACTTATTTTCAAACCTTTGTTTTAGTAATCTCTTTGACAGTTCGTGAGTATGTGACACCAGTTCTGGGTTTTATTTATGGGTTTTACTTCGAGGCTTGCTTTATTATTTTTGTAATTTTGTTAACTTTTATATTGTTAATTATAGCTGCCCTTGTCGTCCTGTTCATTTTAGTTGTTAATAAGATTATTTAGTTCAAACGTTGGCTTGTCTAGAGGGTTCAACGTTAGACGCAGTCATGACCCGAAGGTGGGATTTCGGGTCGTGAGTAGATTCGAGACCGCATGTGCGGTCCTCGAGCCGCAGTTGCGAAAGTCCTGGAGGTAGTGAGGTTGTTTTAAATGCGGGACTTAGACATTTTTAGGCCATTTTCTTTCATCTTGGACGACTTGGGGAGCTTTCAAAGGGGATATTCGACTTAGCAATTGTGAGGTAAGTAATTTCTACTTGAAAGTGAGTTTAATGCTTGAGTTTTGGGTAGATTAACACACAAAATTTAGTAGAAATCATGGGTTTAGAGTAAAACCTAGGGTTTTGATAAAAATAAAAATTTATCAAGAAATTTGTTATGAAATCATGCAAAAACTATATAATATTGATCCTTAGGCTATGGGTAACCATTTCCCTTGAAAATATTCAGAATTCGAACATGTGGGCCCGGGGGTGCATTTTAGAATTTTGCAAACTAGGTTGAGATAACCATTTAAATAGGAGAATTTTGGACTTTTGAACATAGATTGATTTATATATGCGATGTTTGGCTAGTTTCAAGTTTTTGGGCGACGAATTTGGGGATTCGGGCGCATTCTTGAAAGTAGGCTTGAAACGAGGTAAGTCTCCTTTCTAACCTTGTAAGAGGGATTTGTCCCCGTAGGTGAAATAACGAATTATATGCTACTATTTGCGGGCTACACACGAAGTGACGAGGGCCCGTGCGTAGCTACTATTATGTTTATGTCGGGGGAGTTTAGGATCCAGATCCTATCGTATTTTGTAACCTTAATGATAAATTTAGATTTGCTTAGCATCATCGAATTATTAAATGGTTCTAAGAAGATCACCTATCATTATTTAATTTATTGGTTTTCTCTTGGAAGAATATCCCCAAATAAATCACTGATTTTCTGCTGAATGTGTGTATGAGTACCCGAGTCGCATGTATAATTCGCGAGCAGGGTAACTATATTATTTATTTTGATCGCGTCGCATGTACGATTCGCGAGCGGAGGTAATAGATGCATCTATGGTTCGTGTCGTTCGACCCTTCGGCGGTTCACATTTACTATTTCGTTGGATCGGCCATACGTTCGCGGCATGTTATTTACTTGCTATTTGCTTAGTATTTCTGTGGTTGTTTAACTGTTAATTACCCTGGAAAAATGAATTAGCAACCTGTACGGTAGGGAATTTGACACACAAAGATATCTGTAGGGAGATTTGATGTTCCTGCCTTACTATTTATTCATAATTGCCATTCTTGCTTAGCCTTATATTTAAAAAAATATTATTTTGGCCCTAGTAAGTGTCAAGTCGACCGCTCGTCACTACTTCTTCGAGATTAGACTGGATACTTACTGGGTACATATTGTTTATGTACTCATGCTACGCTTTTGTACTTAATTGTACAGGTTCTGAGGCAGGTGCATCTGGGTATCAGTCCGGAGCTCGTCCTTGATTGCACTTGGTTGAGGCTTCACGGTGAGCTGCTTCTCCTGATGACATTCAGCAGTACTCTGGAGTCTTTCTTTTGCTATTTTTGTCTATATCTTCTGAGACAGTAGGATAGTCCTTTTTTTATTCTAGTCTACTAGATGCCTGTAGACTTGTGACACTAGTTCCTGGAACACACATTGGTAGACTATTCTTTTGGTGATGTAATTAATTAAAGTTGACTTTTGGTCTTCGTAACTTAATTGCCCTGCTATGTGTTATATTCCATGCGTAGTGGCTAAATTATTTTTTAAATAACGGAAAGATTTGGTAACTAGATTCACAAGATAATAGTGTTGGCTTGCCTGGCAACGGTGTTGGGCGCCATCGCGACCTGGGCTAAGATATGGGTCGTGACAGAAAACTCATCTCATTGAATTTGCTTCATTCTCATTTCCTTAAGAGAATGTTGTAGCAATATGTGATAAGTCATAAATAAGACAAAATTATTACCGTGAAGATATCAATGGATGTGGGCATGGCAATAGACGAAATTATAATCGTCATTATTGTGGTAATGAGACCAATAAGGAATCTCAAAATAATTCTTCACTCAATGAAACTAATATTTGTCATCGATTGACATGAGATTTCATAAAACACATATAGATGATTATGATTTATTTGAATGTGACTTATGAATACATACATATTCATTCTTGAATAAATTATTTTGGTATATTTCAAATATTTCTCATCGTCAATTATCTTCTTATAAGAATAATTTTATGTATCCTAAAAGTTTTGTCAACTTGAAAAAATAATTTTCTCATATGATTAATTTGAAAAAAATGGATTCTTTTGATAATTGCTATAAAATTTTGAAACTATTCTTGACATTAGGAGAAATAATTTATTGTTCTTCAAATTATTAATATCCTAACTCTTAAATATTTAAGCGTAATAATAATATACTTTTGAATCTTTGTGCTTATAGAATATTAGTGTTATTGACTTTTGCCAACTATTTTGTTTTAAAAAATTTAAATATTTTTGTAAGTTATTCCTTCTATAAATGTTGAGCATAGTTAAATACAGTTCAAATATAATACTAGCGAAGGATGAATAAAAAGAAGCATATTGAATACAATAACTAAAAATGATCCATGTGAAGTTTCCCGTCGTAACCAAAAAGTTGCAAGTCTATTCACAAAAATAAAATAAACAATGGGTTAATAACCTTAGATGACGTTGTACACAGAGAGATGAATTGTCTATTCATATTAGGAAATAATTAATATAAGGTCCTAAATATTATGACATCTTACATACTTAAAACAAATAAAAAATCACTATCTAAAATTTTAGTTAATTTTGAAATACTAAAATATTAAAAAAAAAATTAATTAAGTATTTTGTCTGGTATGAACACTCTATGCACAATTTATTTCTACCTTTTCTAACAATTCAAAATAAATAAAATATTTTTGTTTGTTTGATATTATTTTAAGGGATAATGCGTAAAATCCCCCCTTAACTATATCCGAACTTGCTACGATACATCTTACCTTTGCGGAGGTCCTATTACCTCCCTTTAAAAATTTCCTTAATTCATTGCACCTTTATTGCTGACGTGGAGTACTGCGTGAGAACAATTCCTTCAAGCGCGTGAGATCAAGGGTGCAAGATTAGGCTATCAAGCTCATTTAAGATGTCTTTCAGTAAACATAATTTCTAGCATGGAATATTATACTCATACAATCTTAGAAGCAAATGAAATACTGGTCAAGAAAATCATAAAGTTCAACAAGGCGCAAGAAGCATCTAATCTACCCCGAGCATAGATAACCCTGGCACATGCATATACACTCTCACCACGCATATGAGTCACCCTCGTATGTAGCAAATAATATCATTTATCAAGAAAAATTCCCTCAAACAAAGCTAGGTAAGACACTTACCTCGTGTGGGCTAGTCCAAAGCTCCAAAATCAATTTCCCTTGATATTTGAAGGAAGTCAACCAATGTCATAGGAAGCAATCCCGAATAATAAATCTTTGATATTTGAAGAATCCCCAAAAAATCAACAAAAGTCAACCAGCTTGCTCGAAATCTGAAACCAATATCAAATCTCGATGACCCATAATCTGACGAGTCCAAATATGTGCTTAGATTCTAAATCCAAATTGGTACTCAAATCTCCAAAATATACTCTCGTAAAGTGTAGGCAAAACCCCCAAAATTCATATCAAAGTTCCATATTTTGGGTGTTAATAATTCATGTAGCTTCTTAAAATGATACCAAAAAAGAGTAGAAATTACTTACCCCGAAGTCTTGTATGATAATCTCCGAGCGAAATCGCTCCTCTGTAAGTTTATGCTTCAAAATATGAGAGAATGAGCCAGAATCCCAAAATACCACTTAATAACACAGTTGCAGATATCGCTTTTGCGACTAAATGCTCGCAACTACGACCTTCGCAAAACCGACCTTAGGCTCGCAAATGCTAACTAGGCTTGCCCAAGTTATGTCGCAATTGCGACTAAATACTTCACAAATGCGAAGCCTCACCAGCTTCAAGTCCCAAAAGTGACACCAAACCTTCACAAATGCGAAGACATCCTCAGAAGCATATTGCTGCAAATGCGACCCCTTAATTGCAATTGCGACACGCCATAACCATCAAGACCCAAGTTAGCAAAAAGAACCCAAAACCAATCCGAAACTCACAACGAGCCCCTCGGGACTTCTTCCAAATTGTCACGACCCAAATATCCATCCGTAAGAGGTCGTGATGGAGCCTAGTCTTAGGGACTAGGTAAGCTTAACATTCATTGAAATAATAACAGTATTTAACAACATCTGACAAATAAGGAATAAAAATATCTATACAATTTACAATCTCCAAAACCGGTAGTACAAGTCATAAGCTCTACATAGTTTGCTAGAAAACCTCTAAATAACAATTGTTTCGAAATAAGAGTGAACAGAGTAAATACAAAATAAGAAGGTGACTCCGAAGCCTGCGAACGCATCATCAAGTTTACCTTGAGTCTCCACCACCGGATCTGTACAACTACCTAACGATCAATTATTTCGCAATACATGGATCTGCACAAAAATATGCAGAAGTATAGCATGAGTACACCACAGCGATACCCAACAAGTATCAAGACTAACCTCAGTGGAGTAGTGATGAGGAACAATCAAGGCACCTACAATACTAGATAACCTGAACAAGTATAAGTGTAGAAACGATAAAGTACGATATCTATATAAAAACTACGCATAATGACGAATAATGTGATAATTGCAGTAAGGAAGGAAAATAACAACTAACAGTGGAACACCATAATAATGACACCGAATAATAAAAGGAACACAATTTAAATCCGGTGATCACAGGTAGAGGAAAGGCAAGTAACAACTCAACAAATACGACCGCTTTCACACTATATGTCTTAGCCAATAACCTCCACGAGGTACCGAACCTTGGAATATTCACAATTCACTGGTTCCAATTCCTGAACCCTAAACACTTGGCATCCTGCGCTCTCATTACAATTTATAACTGCACTGACGACTCACGTGCCAATATAGCTATTCTCACATAGAAGGCAAGTAAACAGGGTGTGCGTCTATACTCAACAATATCAAGATCCATCCTCTTAACCTATAAGAGTTATTAACCACGTGTATGCTTGTGCAAGTGTCCTAACATAGTTCATGCTAGCTAGTAAGTATAGAAAAAGAAATGGACAACACGTAGAATATTTTTCCACAAGATAAAACTCACACATGTAAGTACACCACTTCACAAATATCAACAACAAGAATACCCCATGCCATCATAAGTCATCACAAATCAATCCCTGACATAGCTCACCTTGTCTCGCCACGTGCGCAATTAATAAAATAAATGCCCGCCTTATCTCGTCACACGTGCATAATAATGTTCCCAACTTGTCTCTCCACATGCGCAACCCACATATATATAGCTCCCCCTGTCACGCCGCATGTGCAAATATCAATAGTAACAATAGCACGGTAGAAACCTCATGCAACCATATAACACTCGCACGCAGAAACCTCGTGCATCACAATAACAACCGCATGGTAGAAACCTCGTGCATCACAAAAACAAGTACTTCAACAATAATGATAATAATTCATGGGTACGACAAATAAATCAGCTCAGAAATTCCAGAACTCAAAGAAACAGAAGAATTACTTCACAAGTAATAGCCACAATAGAGAATGGCCATAACAAGAAACAACTCAACAAGGAAAGAAATAATATGTAACAACGGTTCCACAAATTACAACTCAACAATAAGGGGGATAACAAGAGGCAATAATTCCAATCAAAGATAAGTCAGCTATGATAAAGGATAACTAGCTTCATTTAGGAGTTAGTACTCACGAAAGAGGTACACAATTACAATTAAGGATAAGCAACAGAAAGGATAATCATGACCTGAATGAAGGCTAAACAATTACATACGAGATAATAATAATTTCAAACAAAGATAAGCAGATAGTAAGAGATAGCATGACAATAGAAAATGTAACAAATATTTAGTTAAGTCATATAAGAGTCAAATAGGTAATAAGAGTGAATCATGAAGCAATTAATTCCAATTAAAACAGGTAGGGTAAATCTAGTAATTAAGAAAACTTAATGTTACATCCCGTACCTTAGTATTAGGATGTGCCGTAGTAAATCCACATGAGTTCGAAGGGATTATGTCTATTAGGAGGTTATAGAGGGTTTAAAACATTATTATTATGAGACCCTATAAGTTTACAACCTTGATACCGTTAGATATTAAGTTAGTGAAGTATTTTCTTTTAAGTGTAGTATTTTAGTAAAAGTTTTATAAGTATAATTTTGAATAGTTACCATTATTACTATTTTCGGATATGATAAATTATACACATAATATAAGAAAGTTTATGAGAGATAGAAATTATTTTCACACAATAAAATAAAGTTATCTTTTTTTAACATTTTAAGAATTAAGCGTACAAGAATATTTACTCTTTATATGAGATTAGGAAAATTATAAGTTGAGAAAATATATGTATTTTTACAAGGATGTTTTAATAAAAATAAAAGTGTATGTATTTATTTTATATGGTACCACATGACCATGTTAGTGAGGTGTATAAAGTGTTAAAAATAAGTAGAATTTTAAGTAATTTGAGATAATTCTTAATTATGTGAATATTTGGTTAATTACCGGGTAGCAGGATATTGCCTAATTAATTATTGAATAAAGTTTAAATCCCCAACAAGGGGATTACGTGGCAGCCATCCCATGCCAAGAGTGTGACTCTTGAATTGAATGGAAATGTGGCAACCTAATTGATAAATAAAAGACACCTCATTCTCATATCTTGAATACAAGACTTGTAAAGGTAATGTGCTAAGTGCACAACACTTTATATTTTGAATAGAAATAATATTTTTTTCTATACAGAGCATTTCCACTTGAACAAAAAGAGTATATATTCATTGATTCTAAAATTCTCTTATTTTAATTTTTTAAATGAGTGCAAGGTAATTATTTTGTTCTTCGTAATAGATCTTCACAAGAGTATATATCTTTTGGAACCCTTGTGAATCTACCACAGATGTGACCATCGTGCAAGGTGGCAAGTTTTTCAAAATCTTAGTTTAAAGTTGGTTAACTTTCTTTTTAATACTTCCAAATTAGGTTGTAATAATAACAACTCCAAAGTTCTCTTGCTTGACTTTTGTATATGCATTTGCTATGGTGAGATTTTGATATAAGACATATTGTGATGACCCAGAAGGTCATCCTAAGTAAATTCAGCTAAATCTGTATTTCGAAGTTCCGAAAGTTTTCGTTAATCTCATCTCGATATGCGTGCGCAACCCGGGTGTGTAGCCGGGAAGCTCCTATGTGAAAATTTGATGAAAATGGAATTTTTGTAACAATTAAATGAATAAAGTTGACTTTGGTTAACATTTTTGGTAAACGGACCCGGACCCGTGATTTGACGGTCCCGGAGGATCTGTAGGAAAATATGGGACTTGGGAGTATGCCCGGAATCGAATTCCGATGTCCCAAGCCAGAGAAATGAATTTTTAAAGAAAATTATTTTCTGAAAATAATAAAGATTTTTGAAAATGAACTTTGATGTGAAAACCGTGTTACCGGGCCCGTATTATGGTTCCGGAGCCCGAAACAGGTTTAATATATGTTATGTGACTTATTTGTGATGTTTGGGTTTAAAACGGACTTGAAATGACGTCTTTCAGATCAAAATTGGAAAAATTAAACTTTATGAAGTTTTAAGAAAATTCTAAGAGTTTTGAGGTTTAATTCGATGATTTTGATGATGTTTCGATGATTTAAATGCTTGAATCAGTCCGTAGGATGATTTGGGAGTCGTGTGTGTTTTTGGTTTTGAGCCCCAAGGGCTCGGGTGAGTTTCAGGTAGCTAACGGGGTGTTAAAAGTAGGAAAAATCTGGTGTTTCTTGAGTTTTCTGGTGTCTGTTAGTTTCCTCTATGCGATCGTATAGGCTATGTCGTGATCACATAGTGTAATTGAGGGGGGGGGGGGGTTCTGTGACTCTATGCGATCTCATAGTTGCTCCCGCGATCGCATAAGGTGTAGGTGATCTGGGTGGGGGCCGGGTAATTACTCTCTGCGATCGCATATTTCCTTCCGCGATCGCAGAGCTCAAGCCAGTCCTTTTCTGTGATCGCAACCCCCATCCTGCGATCGCATAGGGTCAGCCAAGCTCTCTTCTGCGATCGCAACTCCCTTTCTGCGATCACAAAGTGTATTTTTGCCCAGTTATTTTCTTAAGCCAAAAGCAGAATGTTATTTCGGGATTTTCATATTTCCATCACTTTCTCCTTCCTCCAACCTCCATTGAAGACCTCCAAGCCATATTCTCCTCCATAACCTCCTGGGTAAGTGTTTCTAACATCGATTTCTTCCATTTTTCTTCCATAATCACTAGAATCTAGGCCTAAAATCCTAAAATCAAAGTAGAAATTAGGGGTTTTGGGTAGAGTTAGATTTTTGGAAATTTTGGGTAATTCAACCCCAATTTGGGGTCGGATTTCAAAACAAATGATATATTCTAACTCGTGGGAGTATGGGTGATCGGGTTTTGGTCCGAGCCTCGTGTTTGGACCAAGTGGGCCCGGGGTCGAATTTTGGAAATTTTGGAAGAATGATAGGAATTATGTATTTAGACTATGGGATTGTGTTATCGAGTTATTATTGATATACTTAAGTTAATTATGCCTAGATATTGTTATTCCGAAGTTGAATTCAAAAGGAAAGGCGGTGTTAGAAGTTTGTTTGCTATATTTTGGACCCGAGGTAAGTGTCTTGCCTAACTTTGGTGAGAGTATATGTATTGTATGCTTTATGCCAAGTGTTTATCATGTTCAATGCATAGGTAAAGTGACGAGTACCTATGCATTGTGTGTCCAGCATGCCCGTGAGTCTATTTTTGATAAAAATCTTGTTATTACTTCCATGTTTGTTATATTATGAACTTGTCTCTACTTGGAAGCCGTTGTTGTTGGAAATCTTGGTTGATGAACTTATGATATATCGGTTCGATTGAAAACCCAACTGTTAAGGATATATTTGAAATGATTGGTTATAGCCGAGACCCTTGCCGGGCACTTGTTGTGAAACTGATTGATGCTTTCCCCTTGCCGAGTGATATTGAAACGTATTTCCACTATGCTGTACTCCTTGCCATTATATCTGTCATTGTTTGGTGATGAAGAGTGTAAATCATAAAGGGTGATGCCTTGCCATGATATTTGATTACATTGCATAGTGAGGAAGAGTGTAAAGCACGAAGGGTGATGCCCTGCCATGATTCACATTGATTATAAGCACGAAGGTTAATGCCGCGCCATGATTTACATTGATTATAAGCACGGAGGTTAATGCCATGATTTATATTGCCTTACATTGTACATTGCATTGTAAGGAAGAGAGTAAAAGCACGAAGGGTGATGCCGTGCCATGATTTATACTATTTCACATTATACATCGCATTGTGCGGAATAGAGTAAAAGCACGAAGGGTGATGCCGTGCCATTATTTACATTTCTGGTACTTATACTTGTTTCGTTAGCTATTGTGTTAAATTGCCTCCCTTGTTTACTTCTATATGTCAATTTAACTGCTTCATTTCACTTGTTCCCCTTTACTGCTCCCGTATCCCATACTTGTCTGCCTATCTTTTGCCTTGTTTTTCCATGCTTTGAGTTGTAAAATAGGACAGGTTAACGTTGTTGCTAAGTCTAGCCTCGTCACTACTTCGGCCGAGGTTAGGCTCGGCACTTACTCAGTACATGGGGTCGGTTGTACTGATGCTACACTGCACTTCTTAATGTTGTGCAGACCCCGCATCCGGACCCAGTGGACCGCATTGAGGGAGTCACCTTCAGTCCACCCAGAGCTTCAAGGTATACCCGCTGGCGTTCGTGGGCCTTGGCGTCTCTCCTGCCTTTGGATTCCTTATTGTCTTATATTCTCCCCTAGTTTCAAGGCAATGATGTATTTCTTTTCAGACTATGTATTTAGCACTCTGTTTAGACAGTTCGTGAGTTGTGACACCCCGGTTTTGGGCTTATGCGACGTTATGTATTTTACTATTCCACTTTGAATTTTTGAATTTCTATTACATTTCCATTGTTAAAAATCTAAAGTGCTTTTTTATTTCTGTTAAGATTGTTAAAGGTATTTTCTTTACTACTACCGAATGGGGTTGAAAAAGTTAGATTACTTGTGCACGTTGGCTTGTCTAGCAGGTTCAACATTAGACGCAGTCACGGCCTGAAGGGTGGGATTTCGGGTCGTGACAAGTTGGTATCAGAGCTCTAGGTTGCTTAGGTCTCACAACTCACGAACAACCTTGGTAGAGTCTGAGGGATTTGTACGGAGACGTCTGTTCTTGCTGAAAAGTTAGGATAACTCCACATTTCTTCATCTCTGTCGTGCGATATGAATTCTGAGTACTGATTGAGTTTCCTTTCTACTCTCTTGCAAATGGCGAGGACGCGTGCTTCCCTTGGTTTCGTTCAGCAGCCTGATACTCCTGCTACAACTCCTACGAGGGGTCGAGGTCGAGGTCGAGGTCGAGGTCGAGGACGAGGCCGAGGCCGGGGCTGGGCTCAGCCTAGAGCAGCAGCCCCAGTGGAGGACCCTCAGGTCGAGTCTGACGAGGAGGTCCCAGTTGGACCAGCACAGGTCCCAAAGGGGTTCATAGCTACCCCAGTGCTTCAGGACGCTCTTGTCCGTCTCTTAGGACTTATGGAGAGTGTGGCTCAGGCCAGTCTTCTTCCTACTGCGCCAGCTGGATCTCAGGCTGGGGGAGGGACCCAGACTCCTATTATTCATACCCAGAGCAGGTTGCCACTCAGTTTTAGACTCCAGCACCTCAGACAGCTGGAGTAGCTCAGCCGAGTATTGTGGCACCGGCAGCCGAGGGTGCAACTATATCAGCAGATGCTCTATGGAGACTAGATCGATTCACCAAGTTATTCACTACATTTACTGGTGCACCGTCAGAGGATCCACATGATTACTTGGACAACTATCATGAGGTTCTTCGGAACATGGGCATAGTGGAGTCCAATGGAGTTGACTTCACTACTTTTCGACTATCTGGCGCAGCCAAGACTTGGTGGATGGACTACTGCTTAGCCGGACCAGCTGGGTCTGCACCTTTGACTTGGGTTCAGTTCACAGAGGTATTTTTGGGGAAGTTCCTTCCCATTACTCAGCGAGAGGATCTTAGGAGGCAGTTTGAGCGCCTCCAGCAGGGATCTATGTCTGTTACTCAGTACGAGACCAGGTTCATCGCTCTAGCCAGGCATGCATTGATGATACTCCCCACTGATCGGGAGATAGTTCGGAGGTTCATTGAGGGATTAGCCCAGCTTATATGACTTCAGATGACCAGGGAGTCGAGTACTGATATTTCGTTCCAGGATGCGGCCGATGTGGCAAAGAGGATTGGGATGATTTCTCACAGGGAGGTAGTCAGGGGGCTGACAAGAGGCCCTGTCATTTTTGTAGATTCAGTGGAGCCTCATCTGGAGGCAGGGATTCTTTCAGTAGGGGTCATCCACCCCGACCTTTTCAGTCAGCACTTCAGGTATCTCCCCGTGCACCGCCAGCTCCTGTTAGTGCACCACCAGCATCTATCAGTGCATAGCCACTTCAGAGTTACCGGGGTGGTTATCAGGGTCGTCAGGGCCAGTTCCCGAGTCATCAGCCACAGCAACAGAGATCTTGTTATAGTTGCGGTAGCCCGAGGCATATTGCCAGGTATTGCCCCCGAGCTTCGAGTGGACCCTAGTATCAGGGTTCCCGTGCCTTGGTCCCCGCAGCAGGTGCACCCTCACCCCCTCAGCCAANTTTCCTGCTCGTCCTGATGCTGAGGCTTCTGATGCAGTTATTACAGGTACGGTTTCAGTTTTCAGCCGAGAGGCTTCGGTGTTATTTGATCCGGGCTCTACATTCTCCTATGTGTCTTCATATTTTTCCCCTTATCAGAGTATGCCCCGTGATTCATTGAGTACTGCTGTGCATGTGTCTACACCGGTGGGTGATTCTATAGTGGTAGATCGAGTCTACCGTGCCTGTCTAGTAGTTATTGGTGGTCTGGAGACTCAGGTCGATCATTTGCTTCTTGATATGGTTGACTTTGATGTTATATTGGGGAAGGATTGTCTATCCCCCTATCATGCTATCTTGGATTGTCATTCTTCTGGTAGGGTTATTTCTTATATGAAGGCTCGGCGCATAGTCGAGAAGGGTTGTTTGGCCTATTTGGCCTATGTTCGTGATTCTAGTGCTGAGGTTCCTTCTGTAGAGTCCGTGCCCGTGGTTCATGAGTTTCCAGAGGTATTCCCTGCTTACCTGCCGGGTATGCCACCCGGCAGGGATATTGAATTTTGTATTGAGTTAGCTGAGGGCACTCAGCCCATTTCTATTCCCCCGTA
>ML281301.1:38579-82617 GCA_005239495.1 Nicotiana undulata | reverse complement strand
TTGGGACTTAGGAGTGTGTTCAGAATAATTTTGTAATGTCCGGTGTAGAATTAGGCTTGAATTAGCGAAAGTTAGTTTCTGGCGATTTCCGGTCGGCAGTGGAAAATAGGCTATCGGGGTCGGAATGGAATTCTGGAAGTTGGAACATGTTTGTAATGTCATTTTGGATATGTCTAAAAAAATTCAGGTCTATCGGAGTTGTTTTGGATAGTTTCGGCATCGTTGGTGGATTTTAGAAATTTGAAAGTTCTTAGGCATGAATCCGACGTGATTTTGGTGTTTTGATGTTATTTTTGGTGTTCCGAGGGTGAAACTAAGTTTGAATGATCTTATGTGAAGTGTTAGCATGTTTGATTGGGGTCCCGAGGGGCTCGGGATTGATTTCGGGTGGTTAACGGGCATTTTGGCCTTGGGAAAGTTGCTGTTTTCTAGTGTTAGTGCAGCAAGGGTCTGTTCATCGCGATCGCGTGGCAATTATCGCGATCGCGTAGAGAAATTGGGAGCCCGATCATATTTGTGCATCGCGATCGCTGAAGTCTGGTCGTGATCACGTGAGGTGAGGAGCTTATGCAGTGCGATCGCGTAGGCCTAGTCCGCTATCGCGTAGAGTTAGCCAGGAGCGTGGGGAGCGGGGTCAGTTATTCTTCGCGATCGTGTGAGCCGGGTTGCGATCGCGTGGGTTGAGGTTCTATTGAACTGCGATCGCGTGGGCTTTGTTGCGATCGCGGAGAGTATTTTTGGGCAGCTGAAGATTTGTGAACCGCGATCGCGATGTGGGTCCCGTGATCGTGATGAATAATTACCTAGGCAGTATTTAAATAAACCCTCCGCGACCAATACCCACTTTTCACCATTTTTTTACGGAAAGAGAGCTTTTGAGGCGATTTTGAAGAGAGGAAATCATTGTTCTTCATTGAGGTAAGGATTTTGGACCCTAAAACTCGATTATAGGTGATTAAGGAACATAATATCAATGTTTAATTCATAAAAATCAGTAGAAAAAGGTGGAGTTAGGGCTTGAGATTATGAGACCTTCTAGGGATGATTTAAGGGGCCAAACGAACTCCGATTTTAGCGTTCTTTATATGTACGGTCTCGTGAAATGATGAAGAACATTTTGATATAAAATTTTTCGAGTTCCGAGATGCGGGCCTGGGGGTCGGGTTTTAGCAAATTTCGGGTTTTGTGCTAGAATTGGTATTTTTCAATTGGGATTGATTCCTTAAGCATAATTTGATGATAAAAATATGAACTTGGTAGATTTGGAGCACTCGGAAGCTGATACAAGAGGCAAGCGGGTCGCAGAGTAGCTTTTCGGGTAATGACTTTAAATCCTGTCCTAAGGGTATGAAACCCCGGACTTTACATCCTTTCACTGATTTTGGAATGCAAAGATTGGAAATTTGGAAATATATCCCTTTTTAGGCAATTGTTGAGTTGCGAAACTGATTTTTAAGCCTATGCTTAATAGTATTGATATATTTTGATATGATTTGGGCTGTAAGCCATGTTTGGGGCCTAGNTTTTACTGATATTCTCACTATTTTGAAACTATGATTTTACACTCAGTCTTTCTTGTGAAATTGTTGACACTCTTATTTGATGATATTACTATTTCTTGAAATGAAATACTATTTTGGGTCGAGAACCCCATTTTATTCATGGCCCGAGTGGCATGCTGAGAGTGTCTGACTGAGTGAGGTCGAGGGCCAATGAGAGGATGTTATGATATGAGAGAGGCCGAGTGCCAGAGAGTGATTTATGCCATGATGTGGCTTGTTTATAGCACTTGGGTTTTAGGAGCCCCTCCGGAGTCTGTACACACCCCTAGTGAGAGCAGGTACCTACTGAGTGTGAGTGATTGCCCGCTGGGCTGATACTGAGTGACTGTGAGGTTGCCCGCTGGGCTGATACTGAGTGATGGTGAGGTGCTGAGGGAAATGTTATGAGAGATGATTATGGCCCGAGGGGCAGATTTATGATGATATTTTACTGAATTTTTTACTATGATTCACTTCATTTTTCAAACTGATTTTACTGAGCGTTTTACTGAGAAATATTGGAAGATATACTTGTTTCAAAGGATTTTTCTGGAAATTGGTTTTCGAACTTATGTCTACTGTATTGAGACTTGATGTTTTACTGTTTGTGGATTGGTGTGTTGTGCTGTGTGTTTCATATACTTCAGACTGTGATTTATTTTCATTACTACTGAGTTGGTGTACTCATCATTACTCCCTGCACCCCTGTGTGCAGATCCAGGTATTAGTGTGGAGCAGTAGCCATCTTTGTTCGTTAGCAACAGCTTTACGAGATTTCGAGGTAGTTGTCCAGCGTCCGCAGCTTCTCCATTTCCCTTCCTTTATTAGTATTAGTATTTATTTCATAGACATTGTTTAAGACATTAGCAGAGTTAGTTTTATTTCTTAGATGCTCGTGACCATGTTAACTCCAGTCTTGGGAGGTTTGCTTAGACTGTTAGATTATCATGGGGACGTAAAGACTTAAAGAATTAATCTTATACTCTGTTTGCTGTTCGTTATTGATCTGTGAAATATTATAATAGAATGAATGGGTAGTTATATGATGGTTAGCTAGCCTAGTTCCACGATAGGCGCCATCAAGACCGGTTAGGATTTGGGGTCGTGACAAGTTGGTTTCAGAGCTCTAGGTTACATAGGACTCAACGGTCATGAGCAGGTTCAGTAGAGTCTTGCGGATCGGTACGGAGATGTCTGTACTTATCTTCGAGAGGCTGCAGAACTCTTTGGAAAAATCTCAATTTCTTGAACCCTTTCGTGCCAATCTATCGGTTCTTGAAACCTAAACTCATATTGTTTCATTCTCTCACAGATGGTGAAGACACGCAATACCGATCAGGGTGACCAGACACCAGCCAGACCCACAAGGGGTCGGGGCCGTGGTGGTGTTAGGGGACCATCCCGTGAAGCAGCCGGGACAGTACCACAGGATCCCCCTATCATTTAGGACCAGGTTCCCGCTGAGGGTGCTCCAGCAGGACAGGCTCAGGCACCAGCAATGCTTATTGTTATTCCGGGTCTTCAGGAGACTCTTGCTCAGATACTGATAGTGTGCACCAGTTTAGCTCAGGCAGTTGCTATGTCTACTACTGCCACTGCAGCTCAGGCCGGGGAAGGCATTCAGACTCTAGCTGCTCGGACACCTGAGAAGGTTGTACAGGGTATTCAGGCACCAGGGGTAGTCCCAGCCCAGCCCGTTGGCCCAGTTCAGGACAATGTAGTTCCAGCTATGCTCGAGGATGAGCAGCGTAGGCTGGAGAGGTTCAGTAGACTTCATCCTCCGACGTTCAGCGGCACAGAGGGTGAGGATGCCCAAGGTTTTCTCGATAAATGCCAAAGGATACTACGTACTGCGGCTATTTTGGAGACCAGTGGGGTCTCATTTGCTACATTTCAATTTGCTGGTGCTGCTTTCACTTGGTGGGAGTCATTCGAGAGGTGTAGGCCGGTTGGTTCAGCACCTCTCACCTGGTAGCAGTTCTCCACGATCTTTTTGGAGAAGTATGTTCCTCAGTCCCACATAGAGGAACAGCGCAGGCAGTTTGAGCAGCTGCGCCAGGGAGAGTTTTCTGTCACTCAGTATGAGATGAGGTTTACTGAGTTGGCTAGACATGCTTCTGAGTTAGTCCCTACTGACAGGGAGAGGATCAGGAGATTTATAGATGGTCTCACGTATCAGCTTCGGATTTTGATGACTAGAGAGAGAGTGTCTGGAGCCACATTTGAGCAGGTTGTTGACATAGCTCGGGACATTGAGTCGGTTCATAGGCAGAAGCGTGAGGAGAGGGAGGCTAAGAGGACTCAGGGATCAGATAGCTTCAGTGGTGCCCCTTCTAGAGGGAAGTCTCAGCACAGCAGAGGTCGTCCATTTAGACCTCCACAGCCAGTTCGCCCAGCTTACAGTGGTGTATCTTCGGGGTAGGGTCCTCACAGTTCTCATCAGGGACGTTCATCTTTTAGTTCCCTTCCAGCTCAGAGCTCCACCCGAGCATCATCTTATCAGGTTTCTTCTATGCATGGTTCGTCGGGTGGTTATCATGGTGGCAGGGGTTCTCGTCATTTTTCATCTCCAGCTCCAGGTGGTTTTTATGAGTATGGGGAGTTCGGACACGAGTGGAGGCAGTGTCCCCGGCGCCCTAGTAGTTCATCTCAGCAGAGGGTTCAGCCCTCGACTTCGGCCCCAATCACTTCACCACCTACTCAGGCAGCTAGGGGTGGTGGTCAGGCAGCTAGAGGCCGCCCTAGAGGGGGAGGTCAAGCAGGTGGAGGCCAGCCACGTATTTATGCACTTCCGGCTAGGCCTGATGCAATGGCCTCAGATGCGGTGATTACAGGTACTATTTTAGTTTGTCACAGTGATGCTTTGGCTTTATTTGACCCTGGTTCCACATACCCTTATCTCTCATCCTATTTTGCTCACTTTCTGAATATGCCTTGTGAGTCTTTAGTTACGTCTGTTCATGTTTTGACTTCGGTGGGCTATACTATTATTGTGGACCGTGTGTATCGGTCATGTCTTATATCTATTGGGGGTCTAGAGACCCGGGTGGACTTGATGTTACTCAGTATGGTTGATTTTGATGTGATTCTGGGCATGGATTGGTTATCCCCATGTCATGCAATTCTTGATTGTCACGCTAAGACAGTGACCCTAGTTATGCTCCTTCCAAAAGTTGAGTGGAGAGGGTCTATAGAGAATGTACCTAGCAGAGTGATTTCTTATTTAAAGGCTCAGCGTATGGTTGGGAAAGGGTGTGCATCTTATCTTTATTTTGTGAGGGAAGTTAGTAGTGAGACTCCTTTTGTTGATTCTTTTCCTGTAGTCCGTGACTTTCCGGATGTATTCTCGGCAAACCTGCCAGGCATGCCACCTGACAGGGATATTGATTTTGGTATTGACATGGTGCCAGACACCCAGCCTATCTCTATTCCACCTTATCGCATTGCACCAGCGGAGTTGAAAGAATTGAAAGATCAGCTTCAGGAACTCTTAGATAAGGGGTTCATTCGGTCTAGTGTGTCACAGTGGGGTGCACCGGTGTTGTTTGTGAAAAAGAAAGATGGATCCATGCGCATGTGTATTGATTATAGACAGCTGAATAAGGTTACGGTGAAGAACTGTTATCCTTTGCCTCGTATTGATGACTTATTTGATCAGCTTTTTCAGGGAGCTAAGGTGTTCTCCAAGATCGACTTGAGGTCGAGGTATCATCAGCTGAAGATTCTGGATTCTGACATTCTGAAGCCTGCTTTCAGGACTAGATATGGTCATTATGAGTTTATGGTTATGTCATTTGGGCTGACCAATGCACCAGTCGCGTTCATACAATTGATGAACAGTGTGTTTCAGCCTTACCTTGATTCGTTCATCATTGTGTGCATTGATGACATCCTGGTTTATTCCCGTAGCCAAGAAGAGCATGCTCAGCATTTGAGAGTGGTGTTGCAGAGGTTGAGGGAGGAGAAGCTTTATGCAAAATTCTCCAAGTGTGAGTTTTGGCTTGGTTCGGTAGCTTTCTTGGGGAACGTTGTGTCTAGTGAGGGTATTCAGGTTTATCCAAAGAAGATTGAGGCGGTGCAGAGTTGGACCAGGCCGTCCTCAGCTACAGAGATCAGTAGTTTCCTTGATTTGCCGGGATATTACCGTCGCTTTGTAGAAGGGTTCTCATCTATTGCTTCACCATTGACCAGATTGACCCAAAAGGGTGCTCCATTCAGATGGTCTGATGAGTGTGAGGAGAACTTTCAGAAGCTCAAGCCAGCATTGGCCACAGCTCCGGTACTAATTTTGCCTACTGGTTCGGGTTCTTGTACAGTCTATTGTGATGCTTCTAAAGTTGGTTTGGGAGCGGTATTGATTCAGGACAGTAGGGTGATTGCCTACGCGTCGAGACAGTTGAAGGTTCACGAGAAGAATTATCCAGTGCATGACCTTGAGTTAGCTGCCATTGTTCATGCCTTAAAGATTTGGCGGCATTACTTGTATGGGGTGCAGTGTGAGATTTTCACTGATCATCGTAGCTTGCAGTATCTGCTGAGGCAGAAGGACTTGAATTTGCGTCAGAGGAGGTGTTTAGAACTTCTCAAGGACTATGGCTTAACTATTTTGCATCATCGGGGGAAGGCCAATGTAGTGGCTGATGCTTTGAGTCGCAGAGCCGAGAGTTTGGGGAGTCTAGCGTACCTTTTAACAGCAGAGCAACCTTTAGCACTTGATGTTCAGGCTTTAGCGAGTCAGTTGGTGAGATTGAATTTGTCAGACCCTCCGCAGGTATTAGCTAGCATGGCTTCCCGGTCTTCTCTTTATGATCAGATTAGAGCTCGTCAGTATGATGACCCACATTTGTTGGTGCTTCAGTATAGGGTCTGTCGAGGTGATGCCAGGGATGTGACTATTGGTGATGACAGTTCTATGAGGATGCAGGGCCGTATCTGTGTGCCCAATGTGGATGGTCTTCGAGAGTTTATACTAGCAGAGGCTCATAGCTCGCGGTATTCCATCCACCGGGTGCCGCGAAGATGTATCAGGATATGAGACAGCAGTATTGGTGGAGGCGAATGAAGAGAGATATTGTTGAGTATGTAGCACGGTGTCTCAACTGACAGCAAGTCAAGTATGAGCACCAGAGACCAGGTGGATTACTTCAGAGGTTAGCTATTCCGGAATGGAAGTGGGAGAGAATCACTATGGACTTTGTAGTTGGGCTTCCACGGACTTCGAAGGGTTCTGATGCTATTTGGGTCATTGTGGATAGATTGACCAAGTCCGCGCACTTCATTCCTGTTGGTACTACTTATACTTCAGAGCGGTTAGCTGGTATTTACATCAGGGAGATTGTCCGATTGCATGGGGTTCCAGTTTCCATCATTTCCGATAGAGGTACTCAGTTCACATCTCAGTTTTGGAAGGCCGTGCAGAGAGGTATGGGTACTGAGGTAGAGTTGAGCATTGCGTTTCATCCTCAGACCGACGGGCAGTCGAAAAGGACTATTCAGATTTTTGAGGACATGTTGCGTGCTTGTGTGATTGACTTTGGTGGTTCATGCGATCAGTTTCTTCCACTAGCGGAGTTTGCATATAATAATAGCTACCAGTACAGTATTCAGATGGCCCTGTATGAGGCTTTACATGGTAGGAGGTGTAGATCTCTGGTTGGTTGGTTCGAGCCCAGTGAGGCTAAGTTAGTGGGCACAGATTTGATTCAGGATGCATTGGAGAAGGTGAAGTTGATTGAGGAGCGACTTCGCCCGGCGCAGTCTAGGCAGAAGAGTTATGCGGACCGGAAGGTCCCAGATGTGTCATTTAGGGAAGGTGATAAGGTACTGCTGAAGGTATCACCCATGAAGGGTGTTATGAGGTTCGGAAAGAGAGGAAAGTTGAGTCCTCGATTTATTGGTCCTTTTGAGGTACTTCAGAAGGTTGGAGAGGTGGCTTATAGACTTGCCTTGCCACCCAGTCTATCGAGTGTTCATCCGATATTTCATGTGTCGATGTTCAAGAAGTATGTTGGTGACCCGTCTCATGTGTTAGACTTCAGCACAGTTCAGCTCGAGGGTGATATGTCATATGAGGTAGAGCCAGTAGCAATTTTGGATCGTCAGGTCAGAAAGTTGAGGTCTAAGAATATAGCTTCAGTGAAAGTACAGTGGAGAGGTCAGCCAGTGGAGGAGTCTACTTAGGAGACCGAGCTTGTTTGAGACTCCAGGTATGTTTCTAGACCCGTTCGAGGACGAACATTTGTTTAAGAGGGGGAGAATGTAATGACCCGGTCTGTCGTTACGTAGAATCTGTATTAAAATTTCTGTTATTGACTTGTCATAGGTTGGTTATACTGTTATTGATGTGTTAGAGTTGGTAGGCTTGAAATCGAAATGGTTGTAGTGAGAGTTTAGCCACTTAGTCTTTGAAAATAACCTTAAAGTTAGAAAAGTCAATTGAGAGTTGACTTATTGGTAAACGACCTCGGAATGCGGATTTTATGGCTCGGATAGCTTCGTTAGGTGATTTGGGACTTAGGAGTGTGTTCAGAATAATTTTGTGATGTCCGGTGTAGAATTAGGCTTGAATTGGCGAAAGTTAGTTTCTGGCGATTTTCGGTCGGCAGTGGAAAATAGGCTATCGGGGTCGGAATGGAATTCTGGAAGTTGGAACATGTTTGTAATGTCATTTTGGATATGTCTACAAAATGTCAGGTCTATCGGAGTTGTTTTGGATAGTTTCGGCATCGTTGGTGGATTTTAGAAATTTGAAAGTTCTTAGGCTTGAATCCCACTTGATTTTGGTGTTTTGATGTTATTTTTGGTGTTCCGAGGGTGAAACTAAGTTTGAATGATCTTATGTGAAGTGTTAGCATGTTTGATTGGGGTCCCGAGGGGCTCGGGATTGATTTTGGGTGGTTAACGGGCATTTTGGCCTTGGGAAAGTTGCTGTTTTCTGGTGTTAGTGCAGCAAGGGTCTGTTCATCGCGATCCCGTGGCAATTATCGCGATCGCGTAAAGCAATAGGGAGCCCGATCATATTTGTGCATCGCGATCGCTGAAGTCTGGTCGCGATCACGTTAGGTGAGGAGCTTATGCAAAGCGATCGCGTAGGCCTAGTCCGCTATCGCGTAGAGTTAGCCAGGAGCGTGGGGAGCGGGGTCAATTGTTTTTCGCGATCGCGTGAGCCGGGTTGCGATCGAGTGGGTTGAGGTTCTATTGAACCGCGATCGCGTGGGCTTTGTTGCGATCGCGGAGAGTATTTTTGGGCAACTGAAGATTTGTGAACCGCGATCGCGATGTGGGTCTCGCGATCGTGATGAATAATTACCTAGGCAGTATTTAAATAAACCCTCCGCGACCAATACCCACTTTTCACCATTTTTGTACGGAGAGAGAGCTTTTGAGGCGATTTTGAAGAGAGAAAATCATTGTTCTTCATTGAGGTAAGGATTTTGGACCCTAAAACTCGATTATAGGTGATTAAGGAACATAATATCAATGTTTAATTCATAAAAATCAGTAGAAAAAGGTGGAGTTAGGGCTTGAGATTATGAGACCTTCTAGGGATGATTTAAGGGGTCAAACGAACTCCGATTTTAGCGTTCTTTATATGTACGGTCTCGGGAGATGATGAAGAACATTTTGGTATAAAATTTGTCGAGTTCTGAGATGCGGGCCCGGGGGTCGGGATTTAGCAAATTTCGGGTTTTGTGCTAGAATTGGTATTTTTCAATTGGGATTCATTCCTTAAGCATAATTTGATAATAAAAATCTGAACTTGGTAGATTTGGAGCACTCGGAAGCTGATACGAGAGGCAAGCGGGTCGCAGAGTAGCTTTTCGGGTAATGACTTTAAATCCTGTCCTAAGGGTATGAAACCCCAGACTTTACATCCTTTCACTGATTTTGGAATGCAAAGATTGGAAATTTGGAAATATATCCCTTTTTAGGCAACTGTTGAGTTGTGAAACCGATTTTTAAGCCTATGCTTAATAGTATTGATATATTTTGATATGATTTGGGCTGTAAGCCATGTTTGGGGCCTAGTGCTGATCTGTTTTAACCCCTTGGGGGCTGTTTTACTGATATTCTCACTATTTTGAAACTATATTTACACTCAGTCTTTCTTGTGAAATTGTTGACACTCTTATTTGATGATATTACTATTTCTTGAAATGAAATACTATTTTGGGTCGAGAACCCCGTTTTATTCATGGCCCGAGTGGCATGCTGAGAGTGTCTGACTGAGTGAGGCCAAGGGCCAATGTGAGGATGTTATGATATGAGATAGGCTGAGTGCCTGAGAGTGATTTATGCCATGATGTGGCTTGTTTATAGCGCTTGGGTTTTAGGAGCCCCTCCGGAGTCTGTACACACCCCTAGTGAGAGCAGGTACCTACTGAGTGTGAGTGATTGCCCGCTGGGCTGATACTGAGTGACTGTGAGGTTGCCCGCTGGGTTGATACTGAGTGAGTGTGAGGTTGCCCGCTGTGCTGATACTGAGTGATGGTGAGGTGCTGAGGGAAATGTTATGAGAGATGATTATGGCCCGAGGGGCAGATTTATGATGATATTTTACTGAATTTTTTACTATGATTCACTTCATTTTTCAAACCGATTTTACTGAGCGTTTTACTGAGAAATATTGGAAGATATACTTGTTTCAAAGGATTTTTCTAGAAATTGGTTTTCGAACTTATGTCTACTGTATTGAGACTTGATGTTTTACTGTTTGTGGATTGGTGTGTTGTGCTGTGTATTTCATATACTTTAGACTGTGATTTATTTTCATTACTACTGAGTTGGCGTACTCATCATTACTCCATGCATCCATGTGTGCAGATCCAGGTACTAGTGCGGAGGAGTAGCCATCTTTGTTCGTTAGCAACAGTTTTACGGGATTTCGATGTAGCTATCCAGCGTCCGCAGCTTCTCCATTTCCCTTCCTTTATTAGTATTAGTATTTATTTCATAGACATTGTTTAGGTTATTAGCAGAGTTAGTTTTATTTCTTAGATGCTCGTGACCTTGTTGACTCCAGTCTTGGGAGGTTTGCTTAGACTGTTAGATTATCATGGGGACGTAAAGACTTACGAAATTATCTTATACTCTGTTTGTTGTTCGTTATTGATCTGTTAAATATTATAATAGAATGAATGGGTAGTTATGTGATGGTTGGCTAGCCTAGTTCCACGATAGGCGCCATCACGACCGGTTAGGATTTGAGGTCGTGACGAAATGGCTCCGGAATGAGTTTTGGATAATATCAACAGCTCTGTATGGTGATTTTGGACTTAGGCCCGCATCCGGAGTAGGATTTGGAGGTCCGTAGGGAAATTTGAGGCATTTCGGTGAAAGGTGGAAAAGTTGAAGTTTGGAAAATGGAGAAGATTGACCAATAGTTGAATTTTGTGATATCGGTATCGGAATGCGATTCCGAGAGTTTGAGCAGCTCCGTGATGTCATTTGGAACTTGTCTGTAAAATTTGGCATCATTCCGAGTTGAATTGATAGGTTTCGGCATGAGTTTTAGAAGTTGGAAGAATTGAAAGTTCTTAAGCTTGATCCATGGTGCGATTCGTAGTTTCCTCGTAGTTTGAAGTAATTTGAGACCTCTAGCGGATCCATATTAGGTTATAGAACTTGTTGGTATGTTCGGACGGGGTGCCGGGGGCCTCGGGTGTTTTTCGGACGAGTTTTGGATAGTTTTCATAGTTTAGGACAGGTCTGGTTCTGGTGTCTCGCACCTGCGACACCTTGGAGCGCAGGTGCGGCTCCGCTTCTGCGTGATCATGGTCGCTTCTACGATCCTTGAGGCCTGGGAGCTAGTCCTGTTTTGCGGATGCTCGCACGCAGGTCCGGTGGCCGCTTTTGCGGTCCTGTGAACGCATCTGCGAGGAATCTTGCTCCTGCAGTTTCCCCTTTCGCAGATGCGGTCCCTGGTCTGGTAAGTCAAATTCGCAAATGCAAACATCTGACCGCAAATGCGATAGCGCAGGTGCGCTTCTTCGTCCGCAGATGCGGAAGACCTGGGCAGATTCATATAAGTCGAGGGTTGTTTATTTGTCTTCATATTTTGAGTTTTGGACTCCGGATTTGGGAGCAATTTTTGGGGGTTTTCAAGATAATCGATTGGGTAAGTTTTCTTCACCTAGTATTTAATGTATTCCATTACTTTACCTTCATTTCTTTCATTAAAATTGTGTTTTGGGTTGGGAAAGTTATTGGTGTTTGAAGAAATTTCTAAAATGAAAATACTCATGATTTGAGGGACGAAATAGTATCAGAATTTGGTAATTTTTGTATGGTTGAACTCATATTGGAATGGGTGTTCGGATTTTGTAATATTTGTCGGGTTCCATGATGCGGGCCCGAGGTCAGATATTTGGTCGACTTTTGAATTTTTTTAAAGATTTAGACTTTATGATCCGGAATAGTTTCTTATAAGTCTTATGTGTGCTTTGAAGTTATTTTAGTTGGATTTGAGCCGTCCGGAGGTCTTTTCACCCGAAGAGTTCGTTTAAGAGTACCACGTTGTCGTCTTTGAGGTAAGTATCTTGCCTTTGTGTAGGGGAATTTCCCCTTAGGATTTGAGTTTTCTATGTTGATTACGTGAGGTGACGAGTGTGTGCTCGTACTTATTTGTGTGAAGTTGGCCTTTTAGGGTTCCTAGGTCCTTATGTTCACCGTGTATGAAGTTGTACTTGATACGTTGAGTTACTATTTGCTAGTTTCACCTCTACTTGCTTTGATTAGAAGTAATTTCTTTAGGATTCACCCTTATCGTCTACTTGACCCTGATTTGACTTAACTGAAGATTTTACCTCTTCTATCGTCATGCTATATTTTCATAACTGCTTATCTATAGTTGAAATTATTAGAATCTCATCCTATAATTGTTTAGTCTTAATGGAGTTATGATTATCTCTTGCTGCTTACCCTTACTTGAATTGTTGAATATCTCTCATAATTTCTCAACCTCAAAAGGAGTTTAAATAACTTATATCTTAGTCGACTTGCCCTTATTTGGAATTATTTGACTCGTGTTGGCTTCTTATGGTTGACTTGAATATTATGGATTCGTTGCTACGTTTCTATTTTTTCCTGGTTAAGTTGTTCTCTTTACACTTAGCATTCTTTGCCGTGATTATTCTTTGTGAACGAGTTTTATTGTTTCCTTTGTGATTTAAAGTTCTTGTATTGATTTACTCGTCGCACTTTGTCTTACTGTCATTGTTGCTTTGTACTTGTTGCGGTGATGTACGAGTTTTCTGCGCGCTATAATTGTTGTCTTTGTTGGTTGCGCTGCATATTTATTTTGGGACTACGGACATATTTCGGGAGATCTTCCAGCACTGCATATTTATTTTGGGACTACGGACGTATTCCAGTAGATCCCCATGTACTGCATATTTATTTTAGAACTACGGACGTATTCTGGGAGATTCCCCTGTACTGCATATTTATTTTGGGACTACAGATATATTTCCGGAGATCCCCATGTACTGCATATTTATTTTGGGACTACGGGTGTATTACGGGAGATCCCCATGTAATGTATATTTACTTTGGGACTACGGACGTATTCCGGGAGATCCCCCATCACTGCATATTTATTTTGGGACTACGGATGTATTCCGGGAGATCCCCCTGTACTGCATAATAAATTCGGGACTACGGAACGGGATCCCGGTAGATTCCCCTGTTGATTTATCTGTGTTCGGAGCTATTAGTCTTCTATGCTTGGGTGTCACAGTGTGACCTATACTCGAAGGATATTTACTTGAAAATCTGAAACTGATATCAACAAAGTCAACTCCCGATCAAATCTCTCAACCTTCCAAACCTTCAACCTTCCAATTTTCGCTAAAAAGTGTTGAAACCTTCTAGAATTATCCAAATATCAATATGGGCATACGTTCAAGTGCAAAATTACCATCCGTACCTAAGTGAACCATCAAAACTCTGATCCGGGGTCAAACACACAAAGTCAAATCTGGTCAACTCTTCTAACTTAAAGCTTCAACAATGAAATTCATTTGTCCAAACTAATTCTGAATCACCCAAAAACTGATACAAACGATATACACAAGTCGTAATACACCATACAGAGCTACTCATACCCTCAAAAACCGGGCGAAGTGAAAATGCTCAAAACGACCACTCGGGTCGTTACAAAAATGCATATCCAAACACAACTTCAACTTTCAAAAATTATTTTATAACATACCTTCAAATACACTTTTTTCGAGTTTCAATCAAATATATGTCCAATCGTTAACTTAATACTCATTATATTTCAGTTTATGTATTATCACTTGACCGAATATGAAATTTGATTTTAAAAAAAAAAAAAGAAACTCAAGGAACTTGTAATCTTGAATAAATAATGACATTTATGTTGGTACTAAATCATGATATTAAGGGTATAACAAAAATTTACGTTAAAATATTTCTAAAATAAGAAATATTTTTTTCTGACTGGGGCATAAGCGAGATTTTTTCTTAAAGGGTGTCCACATTTCCAAATTGAGCTAATGAACAACTAATTATGACAAAATTTTGTATAAAACACACGATTCAGATCATATTAACAAAACATAACTAAAGCATTAAATGAGTGGGCTAACATGTGCTAATTGTCAATTAAGGTAAATCCGTCATTGTGTTTCGAAACAAATCAATCAAATATATATATACATATATAAAATGTCGTTTTACAAAAATAACCTTATAATATTAAACATAATAAGGATATAACCGGAATTCTAGATATTAGTCTTATAATCCTATTAGTTTAGAACATAATACTACACGTTAGAAATCCTACATGATTACCTCTAGAAATCCTATCGGTATAAATACTTTCGTGCATAAATCTATGATACTACATGTTAGCATGTAACCTAATATCTTATGCCTGTCATGCTACTTAAAATATAGATACGTCGAATAGCTTATGTAATAGCACACAGATGGTATATAGAAGTTTAGACAATAACGTCATGCAGGAAAAAATTACTTTTCAATGTGCTTCTAAGTATATTCTTATCCCTTAATTCAACTTTCGTCTTCCGAAACTAAGGAATATCCTTTTAAAGTTGTGTGAAAATAATATTTAGTATGTTAATGTCTTGCAAATATAATAAATAAAGTACAAGGATAAACATCCTAAATATTTGACTATATTTACCGCAATATATTTTCTTGCACGAAACACTATATGTTGCACTTTCAAAAAAGATATCAAGATCAACAACAATAGTCATGGTTAAGGCAAAATAACAAATACATTAGGAGGAAACATACACAAACAAATATTATCCACAAAGAAGTGTTCGTTAAGATACCATCATATTAAATACCTTTAAACTATAATACATAATTATCCAACTAACATGACAAATGTCACGACCCCAAACCTAAACTAGTCGTGATGGCGCCTATCGTGGAACTAGGCCAGCCAACTTAACACTCAAAACGTAAAGGATCTTTCATTTATGTCATTTCTAAATTAATAACCCATAAAGGTTTCATTTAAATTACCTTTTAAGCAGACAAAGCAACACCATATGTTTAAAATACAACCCCAAGACCCCGGAGTCACTGGTCATGAGCATCTACCAAAAATATACAAGTCTGAAAAATGAACTCTATAATAGTAAACAGGAGAAAGAGTTGGGTTACGGACGCGTGCATCTACCTTGCAAAATCTCCGAGAAGTCTCTGGAACAGATAGACAACTCACTCTGCCCTAGCACCTGGATCTACACACAAGGTGCAGGGACTAATATGAATACGCCAACTCAGTAGTAATGAAAATAAATCAGGTCTGAGCAGTAAGAAACACATAAAGTCAAATCATCAATTCACAATAAACACAGCCTTTCTTTCCAACAGTGTATACGTTAAATTAACACGCTTAAAAAGCCGAGTTCAGTGAAAATCCTTTGCAAAATAAAATTTCCAAAATTTCAATAAAATGTCCAAGAAATTTAGTGTAAAATGATATGAATCATAAGTAGCCTCTCGGGAAAAAACATGAATAATAAACTGCCCTCGAGAATAACATCACTCAGAATCAGTCACTCAGCATGCCTCACAATCACTCAGTATCAGCCCTTCGGGCTACCTCACAATCACTCATCACTCGACACTCGGTACCCCCACTCAGTAGGTACCTGCGCTCACTTGGGGTGTACAGACTCCGGAGGGGCTCCTACAGGCCAAGCGCTAATATCAAGCCATCTCGTGGCATAAATCACTCTGGCACTCGGCCTATCAATAACATGTTGCGGCGTGCATCCCGATCCATATCATGTCCTCACAAATCAGGCACTCGACCTCACTTAGTCATCATAAATAGTATAACATGTTGCGGCGCGCAGTCTGATCCCATAATATCCTCACAACATAGGCCTCAGCCTCACTCAGTCAGAAACCTCTCAAAAGCCACTCGGGCTATCAGTAAAACGGGGTCCTCGACCCAAAATATTATTTTATATCTCAAAATAGTGTAAATAAGACTGAGTTTTGAAAACGACATATATGATGTGACTGAGTGTAAATCATGAATCAACACAGTCAGGAATAGCAGTAAAAAGCCCCCAAGGGGTCTTAACACATGGCACGAGGCCCAAATACGGCATTTAGCCCAAAACATAGAAATAATCCTTTAAAATAGAAAATATCATGTGATTTGTAACCAAATATGCAACTTATTAGTTTCTACGGGACGGACCAAGTCACAATCCCCCAATAGGGTTTGCCACAGACTCGTCATCTAGCATGTGTGCCACTCCAAAACAGTGATACAATGTGAAGTCCGGGGTTTCATGCCCTCAGGACAAGATTTACAGTCATTACTTACCCCAAACCGGCCCGAAAACTACTCCGCGATGCTCTTGCCTCTCAAATCGGCTCTCAATTGCTCCGAGTCTATTAAAATCAGATTAATAACATCAAAATACACTAAGGAGACGAAACCCATTCGAAAATTAGCACAATTAGGCACAAATCCCGAAATTTGGCCAAACCCGACCCCCGGTCTCACATCTCGGAATTCGATAAAATTTACAAAGCCAGAATCCTCATTCTCCCACGAGTCTATACATACCAAGAACACCAAAATCGGACCACAATTGCCCCTTCAATTACTCAATTAAAGTCTCCAATTTTCCATGCCCTAACTTCCTCAATTTTGGGTTTAAATCCACTAATTTTAGGTTTAATCTCTTAGAAACCAACATAGAATCGAGTTATGAAGTCAAGAATCTTACCTCCAAGTATTTCCCCTTTGATTCCCTCTTGAATCTCTCTCATAAGCTTCAATCCCGTCCAAAAATGTAAAAAGATGGCTAAAGGTCGCGAAATGGCCTTTTTAAAATACACTGCCCGGGTGCCTTATTTTCTCAGTGCGTTCGCATACCAACGCACGTGTTCGTGAAGCTCAGACCAGATCCTCTCTACGCGATCTCACCTTACTCCACGTGTTCGCAATGAACTAACACACAGCCCCCACACGCGCCTCACTCCCTATGCGATCGCACAGCCTCACACGCGATCGCATAGCACACGCTCCCATAGCCCACGCGATCGCATCCTCCCCAAACGCGGTCGCATAATGCAAATAACATGCTGCCTAAAACACACCTATGCAATCACATCCTTACCCTTGCGATCGTATAGAAGAAAACCATAACTGAACACCAGCAAAATCTGAGATGTCTAACATCAAAACTTGATCCGCTAACCTCCCAAAACACACCCTAGGTCCTCTAGACCTCAATCAAACATGAAGACACATCCCATAACATCATTCAAACTTAGTCGAGCCTTCGAAACACCTAAAAAATGCAAAAACACCAAATTTACCTCAGATTCAACCCTATGAACCTTGAAATTTCTAAATTTCGCCAAAGATGCCGAAATCATCCAAAACACGTCCGATTGACCTAAAGGTTTGCACACACATCCAAAATAACACTACGAACCTGTCCCAACTTTTGGAATTCCATTACGACCCCGATAGCTAATTTTCCACTGTCGACCGGAAATCGCCAAAAACTCAATTTCGCCAATTGAAGCCTAATTCTACTCGGGACCTTAAATTCATATTCCGAACACACTCCTAATTCCCAAATCACCTAACGAAGCTATCTGAGCCATAAAATCCACATTTTGAGGTCGTTTACCTACAAGTCAACTCTCGGTTGACTTTTCCAATTAAGCTCATTTAAGAGACGAAGTGTCTCAATTCTCATCACGACCACTCCGAACCCGAACCAACATAACATAAATAGGTTAAATAACATATGACCAAGCTGAAACAGAGGAAACTGGGCTAATCTCACAAAACGACCAGTTGGGTCGTTACATTCTCCCCCACTTAAACATACGTTCGTCCTCGAACGTGCCCTGAGTGGTTCAAAAACCACCAAAATTGTCGTGTAACCTACCTTGCACATAACCCGGGGGTGATCTCACGTCACCATCTCGCATATAGGTCCGATAATACACATAACTGAAATTCCACAATTCCACTAAACCCATAAACCTTAGAATCAAATTTCCACTTCTGAAATAATCCATAGGATCAAAATTCCACATCTGTAACTGAATAAGTCTTAACACGCTGCATCAATCCATATCCGTAACCCAAGATGTAATCACATAATATACCACATGAATCAAACACTCATAGCGAAAACTCCCAATCACAATAGCTGCTCAAACAACCCGGTTTCGGTAATAAACCTCTTATCAAACCAAAGCCTCATTCCAACACTTCTGCATACTGCCAATGTTGAATGAAACACACAGAAAGTCATAAACATTCCTCATATCAACCATTCATGGAGCTCCCTCTCCTTCGGCAAGGACCATAGAAAATTTCTAAGCCGGATCCCGATATCATCCTTCCAACATGCTAAAATCGAATCTGATAGTATTCATTGTAGATCCCAATGACCCCATCTCATCCAACACGACTGCTCTAGTGACATGACACATCGATACAATCTAAAGCCACAACCCGTGTGACCCGCACACCAATAAGCAACAGTCCAATGTACCCAAATCCTAGAAAAATGACTCAAATGAGAGAGCTATACCGCAAGCTTACCAGTACCACAACAACACAATGATGAGAACCCATCACCCATCGTAGAACCAGGACACACGAATCTAGCCCGAGGGACCATACCTCCACATAACTTTGCTGCAATGTGCGACCCTATCCAAACACTGGTCCACATAAGACACCTCAAGTCACTATGCTCAAAATCAACAACCACGCACAATTTGATGTCTAGTACCACAAGTGAATCACCATAACCACGGCGAAGTAAATGACGTAATTCCATGCCAGCCAAAAAGAACATACCCAATGCACAATCAATCATGCAACACCAAAATACCCGTCTCACCCAAATTCTGATATAAAGCCCAAATAGAACCGCACCATATGTGCATATAACCAACAATCACCACTCCTCGCAACACGGAAGGGTAACTCATAAATCACTCCAGAACACAAATAGGCTCAATGACAATCGAATGACATACCCCTCAACGATAGCAATTCGGAGTCAACAATTTCGACCCGGTGCAGAACACACACCCATACTAGGCCTACCAGCGAGGCCAAAATCAACTCTGGTCACCGACAATAGATAAATAACTCCTTGAATGTTCACAATGACTTAATCATAGCACATACTACTCTATGACTAGCCTTAGCTATTTTCTCACACTCCACAACCACAAAACCATCTAATCACGAAAACTCTCAGTCTCCCATTCCATAAAGCATACGAATCACCATATCTGATCCCAGCTACACTGCTTGAATATATAACACACCTCTAATACTCAATCATTCCACTAGGGATGATCCTAAAATTCTTCTGTGCCACCAAACAAATTTGAATCTCAGCACTCGATCCAACAAAAGAGCACCGAAATACCAATGAAGTACCCCTAACTCAAACACATTGTCGTTTCTTAAATGTATATACTTATCAAGCCACACCAATTAGTGATATCATTTACCTAGTCGTCTGAACTGCCAATGTTGCCTAAGAATTTCTAACCTTCCTTCCAGAACTGAACCGTGACCCCACATATGCAAAATCTCAACTCTACACAACATACCGCATACGCCATGCCATCCTATGATAAATATTAGAACTTCATAATCCCTTCCGATCCACAAGCAACTACGATCCCAACTAGCCAAGAACTTTACATTTGATCCCATCTAGAAGCAAAATCACTATACGTCATATGCTCCTCACACCAATAGGAAATATACATCTCTAACCGTGGTACATACCATCAAGAGCTCTCTGAATCCTATTTGTACGACACCAAACCATCTGGACTGAATCCTCCTAACTCAACCAAGATACGTAGGTCACCAAAATCCAAGAGCATTGCCAAGAATCACATGTAAAAACTCATTACCTCATAAACGCCCATAGAACTAATCATATTCCTTACCATGTCGATCCAACTTACTACCAAGTTGTCCTATTAATCCAAGTTCCTTCTGACTCACCTTCGAATTGATGCTCTTCTCCTTGCCATAATGCCGCAATCCTCAACCTAGACTCACCACACGAGACCCCAGCATAAGACCGCACTGTCTAAGGCTCGTAAGCCGCTGAATACTCTCTCAAATATTCTCAAAAGTACCAAATTCAAAATGCTTCTCCTGTAAAGACTTCCTGCGAATCTAAAGACATTACCTTCACTTTCCTGATACTGATATGTAGAATGCATGATAATTAGAAATGCCACAAGCCTTGACATCCTCCAACCTAAATCTCAGTTCTAGCCAAATACACACCTTGAAGATCCCCAATTGTTACGTACAACCTTGAATCCATCAGATCCACTCTACACAAATCTCGAGTACACTGATTAGGCAGACAGAATAGCCTGACCCCGTTTGCACAGCAACATACTAGGAAAGTAATCCACACACTTGAAGCAACAAACAAATTCGTACACTGCACACACTACGCCTTTTACAATTACAACTCAACCATTCAATAAAAATCACCTACCCATAGAGTACATTACAACTTGTATCAAAGAATTTCCATTACTCGAGTCATTCTCAGACTCCACCTCTGCAGGTCATAACTGATCACCAATATACCTCGAACCGAAACCAATACAACACATAATCGTGAAATCAACTTATCATCAACAGACTCCCCCACTTGGCTCAAAGCCAACTATCAAGACAAACAATAACTCACAATTCCCATACGCTAAAACTGTCACCATACCGCGGTGAGATGCAACTAGATCCTTTATAAGCTCATATGACACAAACCATCTAATATATCAAGTCGTATGCAAATCCCGCATTCACCATTGAAAAGGATCATGCCAACCCCCACAAGCGATCTGAACTCAAATTACAACATATAACATTTGCTGGAAAAGAGAATTTGCTACAAAACCACATAAGAGTCACATAACCTCAGGACATTCCGTAGGAGATTACCCTGCCTGCTTAGCCTCAAACTGATAACTCTCTATACCCTTCCTGAAATCATAGCTATCACGCAATCACTTTACCATTCTATCTTTAGACACAACCAACGCCTACCCTCGAGGCATCACAATATGCTGCATAAGAACCTGAAGCTGATGGCGGAACTAACACTGGAGCTGTGGTCAAAAAGAAATCTCGAGCTTCTAGAAGCTCTACCCACACTCGTCCGACCACCTGAATAACACTACGTGCCCTAAGAATGCTACTGGACTGAGATAAAAATTCACAATTGGAGAACTTTGCATAAAGCTTATCCTCCATCAACTCTATAATACCCTCCTCAATGCTGAGTATGTTACCCCTGGCTACGTGAGTACGCCAGGATGCCATCAATGAATATAATAACAAAGGAGTTATAACACGGCTGAAATACACCGTTAATCAAATACATGAACGCCACTGGGGCTTTGGCCAGCCCAAAACATCACCAGGAAATCAGAACCAATAGGAAAATCCACTTCACTCCACAACTAAACTACACGAGAGGTCCTTCAATATATTCGCAACTCGAGGCCATGTTTTAACCCAAGACAGAAGTCAAATACGCAATGGTTCTTGCTACATCTCCCGCCAATTCATTTTGTTACAATCAAACAACTTGAACACATCTAACAATAAAATCACACTCACCATGTAGTCATCTAGTCACAAAGTCCCATCAATAAGGACACAAACGGACATATAAGTCCCCAAATGCACGTGCTCACACAAACAAACTCTCAACACTCCAGCTGCAGACAAAATCCGTCCACAAGTCCTCCAGACTGGCCCATTATCAATCTGCTAAAAATCACATCTCAGCCATGGAAATCACAAGCCTTCGATGTACATTTGATACCAAGCGCTCACGTGCGCATTCGAATACAAGAAAGGAATTTCAAGAGTTACGCTTTTGGCCGAATCAGTGGATACGCACGACAAGAATTCAAGAATGTGAGATTTTTCCTAAGAGTTTTGTAGCCTCTCTAAGATAAGTACAGACGTCTCGGTACCGATCCGCAAGACTCTACAAAACCTGCTCATGACCGGTGAGTCCTATTTAACCTAAGCTTTAATACCAACTTGTCATGACCCCAAATCTAAACTAGTCGTGATGGCGCCTATCGTGGAACTAGGCCAGCCAACTTAACACTCAAAACGTAAAGGATCTTTCATTTATGTCATTTCTAAATTAATAACCCATAAAGGTTTCATTTAAATTACCTTTTAAGCAGACAAAGCAACACCATATGTTTAAAATACAACCCCAAGACCCCGGAGTCACTGGTCATGAGCATCTACCAAAAATATACAAGTCTGGAAAATGAACTCTATAATAGTAAACAAGAGAAAGAGTTGGGTTACGAACGCGTGCATCTACCTCGCAAAATCTCCGAGAAGTCTCTGGAACAGATAGACAACTCACTCTGTCCTAGCACCTGGATCTACACACAAGGTGCAGGGACTAATATGAATACGCCAACTCAGTAGTAATGAAAATAAATCGGGTCTGAGCAGTAAGAAACACAAAAAGTCAAATCATCAATTCACAATAAACACAGCCTTTCTTTCCAACAGTGTATACGTTAAATTAACACGCTTAAAAAGCCGAGTTCAGTGAAAATCCTTTGCAAAATAAAATTTCCAAAATTTCAATAAAATGTCCAAGAAATTTAGTGTAAAATGATATGAATCATAAGTAGCCTCTCGGGCAAAAACATGAATAATAAACCGCCCTCGAGAATAACATCACTCAGAATCAGTCACTCAGCATGCCTCACAATCACTCGGGCTACCTCACAGTCACTCATGCCTCCCAATCACTCATCACTCGGCACTCAGCACCCGCACTCAGTAGGTATCTGCGCTCACTGGGGTGTACAGACTCCGGAGGGGCTCCTACAGCCCAAGCGCTAATATCAAGCCATCTCGTGGCATAAATCAATCTGGCACTCGGCCTATCAATAACATGTTGCGGCGTGCAGCCGATCCCATATTATGTCCTCACAAATAGTATAACATGATGCGGCGCGCAACCCGATACCATAATATCCTCAGTACATAGTCCCTCGGCCTCACTCAGTCAGAAACCTCTCAAAAGCCACTCGGACTATCAGTAAAACGAGGTACTCGACCCAAAATATCATTTTATATCACAAAATAGTGTAAATAAGACTGAGTTTTGAAAACAACAAAATATGATGTGACTTAGTGTAAATCGTGAATCAACAATATCAGGAATAGCAGTAAAACTCCCCCAAGGGGTCTAAACACATGGCACGAGGCCCAAATACGGCATTTAGCCCAAAACATAGTAATAATACTTTAAAACAGAAAATATCATGTGATTTGTAATCAAATACGCAACTTATTAGTTGCTACGGGACGGACCAAGTCACAATCCCTCAATAGTGTACGCCACACACTCTTCATCTAGCATGTGTGCCACTCCAAAACAGTGATACAATGTGAAGTTCGGGGTTTCATACCCTCAGGACAAGATTTACAATCATTACTTACCCCAAACCGGCCCGAAAACTACTCCGTGATGCTCTTGCCTCTCAAATCGGCTCTCAATTGCTCCGAGTCTATTAAAATCAGATTAAAAACATCAAAATACGCTAAGGAGACGAAACCCATTCGAAAATTAGCACAATTAGGCACAAATCCCGAATATTGGCCAAACCCGATCCCCGGTCTCACATCTCGGAATTCGATAAAATTTACAAAACCAGAATCCTCATTTTCCCACGAGTCTATACATACCAAGAACACCAAAATCGGACCACAATTTCCCCTTCAATTACTCAATTAAAGTCTCCAATTTTCCATGCCCTAACTTCCCCAATTTTGGGTTTAAATCCACTAATTTTAGGTTTAATCTCTTAGAAATCAACATTGAATCGAGTTATGAAGTCAAGAATCTTACCTCCAAGTATTTCCTCTTTGATTCCCTCTTGAATCTCTCTCAAAAGCTTCACTCCTGTCCAAAAATGTAAAAAGATGGCTAAAGGTCGCGGAATGGCCTTTTTAAAATACACTGCCCGGATGCCTTATTTTCTCAGTGCATTCGCATACCAACGCACGCGTTCATGAAGCTCAGAACAGATCCCCTCTATGCGATCTCACCTTACTCCACGTGTTCGCAATGAACTAACACACAGCCCCCACACGCGCCTCACTCCATATGCGATCGCACAGCCTCACACGCGATCGCATAGCACACGCTCCCATAGCCCACGCGGTCGCGTCCTCCCCAAACGCGGTCGCATAATGCAAATAACATGCTGCCTCAAACACGCCTATGCAATCGCATCCTTACCCTTGCGATCGTATAGAAGAAAACCATAACTGAACACCAGCAAAATCTGAGATGTCTAACATCAAAACTTGATCCGCTAACCTCCCAAAACACACCCGAGGTCCTCGGGACCTCAACCAAACATGCCGACACATCCCATAACATCATTCAAACTTAGTCGAGCCTTCAAAATACCAAAAAAATGCAAAAACACCAAATTTACCTCGGATTCAACCCTATGAACCTTGAAATTTCTAAATTTCGCCAAAGGTGCTGAAATCATCCAAAACACGCCCGATTGACCTGAAAGTTTGCACATCCATCCAAAATGACACTACGAACCTGTCCCAACTTTCAGAATTCCACTACGACCCCGATAGCTTATTTTTCACTTCCGACCGGAAATCGCCAAAAACTCAATTTCGCCAATTGAAGCCTAATTCTACTTGGGACCTCAAATTCATATTCCGAACAGACTCCTAAGTTTAAAATCATCTAGCGAAGCTATCCATGCCATAAAATCCATATTCTGAGGTCGTTTACCTACAAGTCAATTCACGGTTGACTTTTTCAACTATTAATCTCATTTAAGAGACTGAGTGTTTTAATTCTCGCCACGACCACTCTGAACCCGAACCAACATAACATAAATAGGTTAAATAACATATGACCAAGCTGAAATGGAGGAAATAGGGCTAATCTCACGAAATGACCGGCTGGGTCGTTACAACAAAATTGATAATTTTTTAAAGTTTTGATGATGTTCTTTTATTTTAAATTCTTGTATTATGCTGATGTAATAATATTTTTCGGCATTCAAATGATTGTTGTACTACTATACATAAATTTCTCTCGTTAATTAAATTTTATTGTTCCTTCATATAATTAGATGTTTAAATCATCATGTGTCACTATTAACATACTAAGTAGTAACAAAAGACTTATAGTTAGTTTTAGCTAATTAAAATGTCGCTCATATAAAGTAAGTGCTTCTTTTTGCGCCGAGGATTTATCGAAAACATTCTCTGTATTTTCACAAGACAGAAGTAAGGTTTGTTGTTATTTCCAAGCATAAAGTTTTTGAATATTTATCAATTCTTTTAAATAAACTCAAAACTCAAAAGTAAATTCTTCAAATTTAAAAGAAAAAAAGAAACAAACGCCTCTATGCTTTTGTAACTTTTTTTTTTACATTGTGTAATTCTTATTGTTGTTATTTCCAAGCATAAATGTTTTGAAAATTTATCAATTCTTTTAAATATACTCAAAATTCAAAAGTAAATTCTTCAAGTTTAAAAGAAAAAAAAAAAAGAAACAAACGCCTCTATGCTTTTGGAACTTGGAACATTGTGTTTACATTCCTACCTACTAACACTACTTGTCTTCTTAAAGGGATTTGCTGTGCCAAGTACAGACCACAACGTCAATCGCTGTCAAAAGTACTAAAATTAAGACATCAAGTACAAAACGTGTCGTTTTTGGGTTTGTTAAAATTTTGCTTTTAGGGTTTCTCAGAGAATTTTCTCTATTTTTCGTTTAAATAGACAGCTAGCTAGTATCTTATTTTCTTAATTAAAGTAATAATCTGTATGCAGAGAAGGAGTAGAGTTTCTCATAAATGGAGTAGGTCAGTAAGAATTGGGCCATTGGCAAGTGCCACCTAGAATCATTACCATTGCTTTGTCCCTGGTCGGTCGTTTAGTACTTGGACAAAATTATTTCAGAATTACGATCTTTAGACTAATTTATCTTGCGTAGGAGGCCAGATAAAATAATTTCAAGTCTAATGGAATAACATGAGATAAGGTGGGAGATCCGCTATTAAGTCTGTGTGATGACCTGATAGGTCATCTTATATTTTAGAACTTAATTATGTGTTTTGAGGTCTCAAAAAGCTTATTTTAGTCTTCTTCGATTTGCGTGCACAGCCCGGGTGTTCTTCCGGAAGGCTTATATGTTAAAAACCGATAAAAATAAGAATTTACCTTAAAAATTCATTCAAGTTGACTTCGGTCAACGTTTTGAGCAAATGGACCCGGATATGTGTTTTGACGGTCCCTGGGGTCCATATCCTAATTTGGGACCTAGGCGTATGCCCGGAATCGAATTCGGAGCTCCCTAGCTTGAGTTATTGATTTTTTGTTGAAAATTGAAAGTTTGAAAGTTTAATGATTTTTTAAGGATCGACTGATGTTTGGATTTATTGATACCAGGTCCGTATTTTGGTTTCGGAGTCTGGTACAAGTCTATTATGATATTTATGACTTGTCTGTCGAATTTGGTGAGAAACAGAGTTGATTTGACGTGATTCAGAGGTTCTTTGTGAAAATAAAAGTTTTCAATGCTTTCTTGAAAATTCCCTTTGATTTGGTGTCCGTTTCGTTGTTGTAGGCATTAGTTTGGTGTTCTGATCACACGAGCGAATTCGCATGATGTTTTAGAACTTGTGTGCATATTAGGTTTGGAGCCCCGCGGGCTTGGGTGAGTTTCAGATAGGCTACGGAATGGTTTGAACTTAGAAAATCATAGATGGTGCATTTGCGAAAAGACCATCGCATTGGCAAGCAGTGGGTTGGGGGTGGACCTTCGCATTTGCGAAGGGTTGGGTCGCATTTGCGATCCTCAGATTTCGCATTTGCGAACATTTTGTTCGCATTTGCGAAGGCAAAGAAATGAGGGAGTTTTGCATTTGTGAAGCTATTCTCGCATTTGCGAAGCCCGGGTCGCAAATGCGACATATGCAGCTGAACAGAATATGTTTTAGACGGAATTTTTTATTCATACTTCATTTTTTCAAAAACTAAAACTTTAGAGGCGATTTTTCCAAGACTCTTTCTGTCCCAAATCATTGGTAAGTGATTCTAACCTATTTCCTTTCAACCTTTCACTACATTTCACAAGTTTTCAACCTAAAAACTAGAGCTTTCGTGGTGGAATTGGGGATTTTTTGGTAGAAATTACTTCAGTAAATTGGGGATTTAGACCTCAAATTTAGGTCCGATTCCAAAACATATTACATAATCGGGCTCGTGGTGAATAGGTAATCGGGTTTTAACCCGAACTTCGGGATTGGACCAAGCGGGCCCGGGAGTTGACTTTTGTTGAATTTTTAAAAATGACCTAAATTGATTTCTTTGCAATTGTGGGTAGTTCCTAAGGCTTAATTTGAATCGTTTGGTTGGTAATTTGCTAGATTCTATTGGTTCAGAGGCTTGTTTGAGAGGCAAAGTTGTGATTGAGCAGTGAGTGATCTTTGGAGCGAGGTAAGTGTTGTATCTAACCTTGACTTGAGGGAATTAGGAAACCTCAGACTATTAGCTATGTGAATTTCATGTGAGCGGCGTATATGTGAGTTGACGAGTGCTTATGCGCCGCCAAATTATCTGTTTTCCCTGTTTTCCCGCTTTTTATGTATTATCCCTTTCCTTGTCTTAATTGTTACATGCTTTAAACGTGTTCACATGCCTAATTGCTACTTGTTAGTCATTGTTTCCTCATGTTCATGATATAAGCTCTTTCTATAGTTTCATGGTCTCTTATTACTTGTTCAAGTTGGTTGGTTTGTACCTTCTAGTTGTAAATTCTGGATTGGTCTCGCTGTGTAGTACTGTTTATGCGAATTTTCATGTTGTACAAGGTTTCCTATTTGTTTCGGTTTGGTGTTTAGAAATTGTAAAGGATTTCCGTGATTTGAATTGTTAGTTTACTGTGCGTACTGAATACTTGATATTGATATGGTGGGATCGGGGTTGCACGCTGCAAAATAAGGGTGATATGTTGAGGTGAAATGAGGGTGAATCAATGTTGTACGGTGGAATTGGGTTACACGCTGCAACATGTGTAATAAGGGTGGATTATTGTGGTGGTATAAGGGTGAACTATGCTTATGATATTGTGATATGGTGTGATTGGGTTGCGCGCCGCAACACTTATATATATGTATTCATTGTTGTTTATGTTTTTATGAGTAAATAAGAGAGGATTATGTGGCGCACGATGGGATCGGATTGCGCGCCGCAACAACCTATGTGTTTATATTTCCCTGAGTTGTGTAATCGTTATTTTCTTTTGCACTTAAGGATTGGAAAATTCTGAACGTTGCTGACTTATTTCCTGGAGTTGTAGTTATCACTTGCACTTTACTACTTTGTTCCATTATGTATTTCCTTTTGTCTTTATTATATATATTACGTATAGGTTGTAGCGTGAGTGACCCGCCTTAGCCTCATCACTACTTCGTCGAGGTTAGGATACTATGTTAAATTCTTATAATATTGAATGATTAAGGTACAAATATACTTTGACTAAACTCTTAAGTTTGCATGCTAAAGTTCTAGCAAGTGCAGTATATTTTTTTTTTGGTAATTATTATTTACTAAGAGAAAATATGTACAATATCCAGCTAAACTGGGCATTCCTAGTTTCATACATCTCCTACTACAGAACTTCTATATCAAACTATGGATAGTAATTAATTTCAGCTATTCTCTTCTCTGTCTTACTGTTTTTTGTTCCTCTATATGCTACTTCTTGTACAATTTGTCTCACTATGTCTTCCACTTTCTTCTGCTGCTTTTGAAAGACTCTTCTATTTCTTTCGTTCCATATGTGGTATACTGCACATGCCAAAGTCATCCTATACACTTGAGCCTTTGCATTGTTCCCAGTTGCTATATCTTCAACCCATTGAATCTCCCTTTGCCATTCCATCTAGGTTCTTGTTATACCTTGCCACTGCAGCAACATATTCCATATTCCTCCAGAAATTCGACATTTGAATAGCAAGTGATCTATGCTTTCTTCTGCTTCATTACATAAAAGACATTCAACTTCTTCTGTAATCCCCCATGCATGAAGTCTGTTTCTTGTAAGTAGCCTATTTTGTATTGCTAGGTTCAACACAAAAATCAACTTTGGAGCCCCTAGATTATTGCAGATTGTCACTGAATTCCATCAAAATCCAATGAGCAACCCGCCGAGGTTACACGCTATTCAACGTCAAACTCAGAGTTTTTCTTACTACATAGGCGGCTAAACGAAGCCCCATTCTTGATTTGTCAAACCCCAACCCCCTTATTAGTAGCTGAAGTTAGTCTCCTCCACAATACTTTTTGAAACTGCCCTCGCATGCTATTATACCACTTCTTGACAGAAAAGTAGTTCCATTGTGTCATTTCATTCATACTAACCCATGCTGCTTCTATACACCCTTTTGCTTTGATTATTTTCTGCACTATCCATGGTGCATTTCTTGGATTGATATCACATACTTCCTTCTTTTTCCCATAGTATAAATGGATCCATTGAACCCATAATTTGTCCTTCTTCTTGCACAAGTTCCATAAAAGCTTGCAAATTGCAGCCTTATACCATATATGCATATTCATCACATTGTAACCACCTGTTGTCTTTGGGGCACACACTTTGTCCCATGATAACAAAGTTTTTTTTTATGCATCTACTCCACCAGTCCATAGGAATATTCTGCAAGTTATTCCTATCATCTTCATCATCTTCTTAGGGATAATAAAAATCTGTGACCAGTAGATTTGTATAGAAAACAAGACTGTCTTTGATCAATTGTAGCCTCCCTGCATAAGATAATAATTTTTAAGTCCATGATTGATCCTGCCTAGAATCTTTTCCAGAAGTGGTTGACATTGCATCAAGGAGATCCTCTTAGTGCTAAGAGGAACTCCAAGGTATTTGAAAGGCAGCTCTCCCTTACTAAATCCAGTTGCACTGATAATGATGTCCTGTACATCCTGTGATACCCCTCCAAAATAAATGGAGCTCTTTGTTGTGTTGGCTTTCAGTCTTGATACTTTAGAAAGATCCATGAAACATTTGAAAACCATTGAATAGAGATAGTATCCCCTCTGCTGAATAGGAGTAGGCCATCTGTGAATCCCAACTGTATGATATTTAAATTGTCACACCTAGGGTGGAAGTTAAAATCTGGCTTGTTCCTCAAAGTCTTAAAGCTTTTTGTGAGATATTCCATTCCTAGTACAAACAGAAAAGGCGATAATGGATCACCTTGCCTTAGCCCTCTTTTTGTTTGAAATGGTTGCACTGGTTTCCCATTAATGAGTATAGAATAAGAAATTGTGCGTACACACACCATGATCCACGTTACAAACTTCTCTGGCATGCCCAAGTTATTCAACACCTGTTCTAAGTAGTCTCATTCTATAGAATCATATGCCTTCTGCAGGTCTAGTTTCAGCATACATCTAGGAGAAATTCCCTTCCTCCCATACCCCTTCACCAGTTCATGACTTAGTATAATGTTGTCTGTTATGACTCTTCCAGGAACAAATCCAGATTGACTCTTGTCTACTAGGTGGTCTATCACTCTTTGTAGTCTGTTAGTTAAGATCTTTGAAATAATCTTGTACAATACTGTGCAACATAAGATATGCCTGAAATCCTTAACTATTGATGGGTGTTGAACCTTAGGAATCAATGTAACAGTTGTTACATTAATAGGCTGGTACATTTCAGCTTTGTTGAAGAACTGAAGTACTGCCTTACTTATTTCTTGCCCTGTGATACCCTATGATTTCTTAAAGAACCTTGAATTAAAACCATCACACCCTGGAGCCTTCTGGTCATCTATTCATTTCAATGCATTCAGAACCTCTTTTGTGGTAACATTTTCAATCAGTTCCGGTTGTTGCTTCCTGTCTAGCACATTACCTTCCTTCATGATATCTGGTTGTATGGCTGGAATACTATCAGCTGTTGATCCCAATAAACCTTTATAGAATCCCATTATTTCTTTCTCAATTTCTTCCTTAGATTGAGTTATTTCTCCATCTATCTTCTTCAAACTTCTGATCTTATTTTGATTCACTCTATTTTTCATGCTTGCAAAAAAGAATGCTGTATTAGAATCACCTAACTTCAGCCACTGGTTCCTGGACTTTTGCTTATAGATACTTTCCTCTATAGTGCTCTATTTCTCTAGTTGTTGTTTCAGTTTTTTCTCTTCTTCAAACATCTGTGTTGTTGTGGTTGTATTCCTCATCTGCATTTGTATTTCTTGTAATTTATGTCTTGTGCTCTTCACTTTTACATCTACTGCTTGGAATTCTTTTATGTTCAGCCTCTTTACTGCAACTCTAACATCTTTCAGTTTCCTCCAAATACTGACCATATTGCCTGTGTTTTGTGTGTTGTTCCATGCTTCATCTACAACTCCTATGAAATCCTTGTGCTCAACTAAAAAATTAAAGAATCTAAAAGGTTTTGAGCTCTCCTGATCATTTCCAATTTTAACACAAGGAGGAGAATGATCAGAGAATAGAGGGTCCATAATCACTGCATCTGCTTGTGGCATGAGGTTCATCCATTCTGCATTTATAATTGCCCTATCAATTCTACTAAACATATGTGAATTAGTCCATGTGTACTCCCTTCCCACTGTTCTCATCTCAAACATACCAGTGTCAGTTAAGAAATCTTTGAAATCTCTTACTTTATTCTCTTGTACTAAATTCCCATTAATTATGTCTTTTGTTGTCAATATAGCATTGTAATCTCCCATACATAGCCATGGTTTTCTTTGGTTATGACTCCACCTTGTTAAGTCCCTCCACAAGTTTTTCCTTGCCACCATTGTATGCAAACCATAAATGGCAGTGAAGTCAAATTCTTGCCTAGTGTCCAGTACAATGACATCTCCATGAACATACTGGCTTTTAGCTTCCTTCATTCTAAAACTTAGTTCTTTTGGATCTCACATCACCCATACTCTTCCCTTTCCTCCACTATCATAATTTGCACACCAATCCTATCAAGGAGCAATTTTTTGAATGATTTTCTTTGAGAATTTGTCTTGAACTCTATGTTCTATAATAGCTATAATACTAATACTATTATCTTTTATATACTTTTGTAGCTCCTTCTGCTTATACACCTTATTTATTCCCCTAATATTTCATTTGACTAATTTCATTTGACTATATTATCTGTTATCCTCTCCTGCACATCACCCGCATAACTATATTGTCCTCTACATTCCTTCCTTATCATATTGCTGTTTGCAATAATACATGTTTCAGTAAGAGCATTAAATTCATTACCCATTGATACTTCATTTGATGGTACTGCTTGATTTTTCTTAGTGGCTGACTTTTCCCTTGCTTCTTGTCATCCTTCACTCTCCACATTTGCTGCTTTCTGTGTATTATGATCTGTTGTTATTTGTGATGTATTGATTGCTTCTTCTTGCACCTTATTAGTTGTGCTTCCCTGATTCCCCTGCTCCTTTGGTTTCCATTCCTGATTCTGCTTTTGTTGTTTATTCATTTGCTGTTGAACTTGTTTAACTTGACAGTTATGTCCCAGTTGTAGGCACGTCCTACAATACAATGGCTTCCAATCATACACTACTTGCTGATCAAATCTTCTACCATTTGGATCCTTAACTATTATCCTTGTTGATAATGGTTTAGTAATGTCCATTTCCACAAGGATCCTAGCATAGGATATCCTTTCCACCTTTGTTGTACATTCATCAGCATAAACTAGGATTCCCAGACCACTCCCTATACAACTCAAGGATTCCATTCCCCAACAATTCAATGGTAGGTTTAGTAGTTTCACCCACAATGGCAAAGTTTTCAACACCTCTTCATTCAAATCAAAGTCTGTCGTCCATGCCTTAGTGATTACTGGTCTATTTTGTATAGTACATGGTCCTGAAAACAAAACCTCATTCCTTTTCTCTTCATTTTTGAATTTCACTACGAAAACCCATCATTATGATAATACACCTTTGGTTTTGAAACAAAATTTCATTGCGTAACAATAAATCTCTCAATTGCTCCTATACTTGATGAGATTCTTTCCCTACTAAAAGTAAGTACTCCTCTTAATTATTTTCCTAAGGCAATAACATTAAGAAAATTGCAATATTCTTAATTAATAAGTTTTGAATTTACAATTTTTTGGTACAATCAGTTGGAATGTTGTACTCATTGACCCGACTAATTCAGAATCACATTGTATAAGGCCTATTAAAAAGAAAACGGAAAAGGATTATATATGTCAGTGAACTATGCGAATTAGGGCATATATGCCCGTCGTTAATAGTCTGTCACAAATATGCCCAATCCGTCCAATACTTGCTCATTCGTGCCCTTAGTTTAACGGAACTATTATTTTGTCTTTCTTAAATAACTAATAACTGTAACCGACCAAAATCTGCTAACCCGAACCGTTAGGACCCGACCCACTCTTATTTCAAAGATATTTTTTGATATATTATTTTGTTTGATTGAGAAATTGTGTGATAATCATATTTATTTATTTGAGTAATTTGATAATCGATTTTTTTTTGTTATACATCATTTCGTATTTGTATTGATGAAAAACACAAATATATTGTGAGAAAAATAAAAATAGATAGCAAAATGATTGAAGAATATTATATTATTAAAATAATAAATTAAATAACAATTGCTACTTTTAGCAGGATTACTTCCCGAAATGATGTATAACAAAAAATATCGATTATCAAATTATTAGATATGATTATCACACAAATTCTCAATCAAACAAAATAATATATCAATAAAATATCTTAGAAATAAGGGTGGGTCGGGTCCTAACGAACCGGGTCAGCAGATTTTGGTTGGGTCCGGTTACTAATTATTTAAGAAAGACAAAATAGTGGTTCCGTTAAACTAAGGGTATGAATGAGCAAGTATTGGACGGATTGTGCATATTTGTGCCAACCTATTAACGACGGGCATATCTGTCCTAATTCGAATAGTTCACTGGCATATATGACCCTTTTCCGAAAAGAAAACCACTTCCTTCCTGAGATTTTTTTCATCTTCAAGTCGCGTAATTACGGATTCGTAACCTCTAATTAAGAATTGAGAAATCTCGTCCATTCCACGTAGAGGCGAACCCATGTGTATGGGTTAGGGATCACCGGAGCCCGTAAACTTCGGCTGATATCCTGTATATATATATATCGTATATATTTTGAAAATGATTAATTTAAAACAGTTGGCACCCTGAACACTAAAATCATTTAGGAAGCACTTGTTGAACAGAATAATGTGCTTATCGCGTAAAAATTTCTAGGTCCGCCTCTGATCACAGGAAAGATGATAATTTTTTTGTTTGGATTTATACGTACTAACAACTTAATCATCTTCTTTTCCTATAAAAATGAGAGAATAGAACTATTCATTTCTCATCTTTTATGTCGGCAACTCTATATTCTATCCAACTCCAAAACAATGGATACTTGTAAATAAGAAGAGGAACAATATTAATTAATGGATGGGGGCACCTAATTCATTTGCTTTTTCCAAGATTTAATTTACAAGTTTAGCCCTAAACCAATAAATGAGTATCTGTTGTGAGAACTAAAAGATACTAAAATTACATTATGTACAATTGACAAAGAAATATAGTAGTAAAGATATTAACATTCATAATGTTAGTATACGAAAAGTGATTTAATGAAAATTTTGAGTATTAAAAATTGATAATAACGTCAAAGTCATTCAGTTTTATGGAACTAAAATCTGATAGACAGACTGAGAAATCAAAAGTCTAATCATATATGTAACTTGCTAAACTTATCCCATTGCCAAATTTCAATTTGAAAGATTATGTCTTATGTCCCCAAAAGTTGTGATAGTATGTGGGGAAAAGGAAAGAGTTTGTAGCTAAAATGCATTTCATGTTCACCAAAAATATTACTCCTTCCATTCGAATATATGTTTTGGTATTTGATTCGGCAAAGAATTAAAAAAAATAAAACGTATAAAGTTTATGGTCTAAAAATAAACTATAAATATTGTGTTGCTATGGATCATCTCATTAAGGATAAAGTATGAAATTAAAAATAAGAAAGTATTATCTTTTTCTCGGAATAATTAAAAAAAAAGAAGGTATGACACATAAATTGGAACTTTGCTTGGTTGATTGCAACAGCTTCAACATCTTTATGTTTTGGAGATATGGGCAGATGTAAGTTAGTGCGGAATAAACCCATTAAAGGAGTAAAATGTTCCTATCAAAAAGTTCTCTTTTTAAAAAAAAAAAAAAAAAAAATCTTCTAATTAAGTCAATTTTTTATTCATGTTTGTAAATTGAATTACGTAAAAGGGTGAAAGTGTCCACAAAAGAAATCTGAAATCATCGTTTTCTGAGGGGGCACTACATCCTAAGTGCTTGACACGTCTACTGGTATATTTAAGGTTTGAATTTGATTTGACATCCAATTCTCTGTGTCATAGACAAACTCGTGTTTAATGATTTATATTTTCAGAAATATAAATATTCGGCCAAAATACTTTCCATTTCAACCATAACTTTGAATGTGCTCATCCATGACAAATTTAAAAGAAAACAAAAAGACCAGTTGGCAAAACATAATTTTTTTAGTTATAACAAAAAAAAATTGTCTTCATTTTTCAAAAGAAAAAAAAGTTGAAAACATTATTTGTTTATGAAATACGATCATGTTTTGGAAAAAAAAAATTCAAAAATTTCGAACTTCCCAAAAAATGGTTTAAGGTAGTTTTTGGGTGAAATATTTTTCTTCCACTCACAAAACTTCAACATTTCTTCAAATAAATGAATGTTCAAATATAACTTCAACTTTTAAAAGTTATTTTTCAATACTATTCAAGTTACAATCAAGTCTATATCCAAACGCTAGCTAAAACTCTCATAGAAAAAAGAAAAGAAGAAAGAAACCAAGTTAATTAGCTAGTAAAAGTTTTTAGCTATATATATGAAGACACATATAAATTTAGCTTTTGAAGAAAATGTTAGATCAAGCTTTTAATGACGAAAAATAACATATCTTTGTTTGCAGGACCATTCCAGAAACAAAGGAGAATGAGAGAAAGTCTATCAACGATGTACGAAAGAAGACAAAAAAGGAAGGAGTAAAGCAAAGAAAGAAAAAGATATGCAAAGAGCTGACAACGAAGAATAAGAAAGAAAGGTCCAAGACTAGAGTAGCTCTTGGGGAAAAAAAAGATAAGTAAAAATATGACAACCCAGACGACAAAAAATAAGAAAGGAAAGATCAAAATTGGAGGAGCTCTAGGCTGCTAAAATTCCGCCCGCCTAGACTACTGAAGATACGCGTCGCAAAGGAAAGATATCAATCTCTTAAATCAAAGGATCAATCTAGGGATGATTTGCTCGGAGATTTGCTCTCAGATGGAAAGACCAGCGATCAAAATCCAAATCAGAAAGCTCCATACTTATTCTTGGAATGAATAAAAAAACTTATTCAACCCCAAGGATTAATTCCATTGGAACTGCAATTCTCTCAAAGATCTGCCGCAATCAAAGCAAAGCAATGTTCAAGTGTATATATTGCAGAACGTCAAGGAACATAAGATATACTTTGATCAAACCAACTTCATGCTCTTTGTTATACTTTAAACAAGCATTGTAATCTAAGTGTAGTTTACTAGATAACCAGTAGAGAGAAAAAAGAAAGAAAAATATTGGTGAGGCGTTGTAACTACGAGTGTGCTTAGAACCAAAAAAGAGTTGGTGTTCGAGATAACATCAACAAATTTGTACGAAGTTATTCAAGGTGTTATGAAGAGAGTTCACCCTTGCAACCCAAGGGCATTGGAGTAAGATTCACATTGAATCTGTACCAGTGTAAAAATTCTGGGTGTTATTTAATTTCTACACTTTACATTCTGTCTTTAATTTTATATTGCCTCTACATTAAGTAGACTACTTGGTAAACTAGTCAACTACTTAGCTATAAGAATGTCTACTTGATAGACGGCCTGAAATAGAGTATAATAAGTGTATCACAATTGTGTGATAGAGGTAACTTGGTAGCATTCACTTCTACTAAATGTTTTGTGATAAATCTTATCACTGACAAGATTGTTTTACAGGAAAAAAGAGTGAACAACATATACATTATAAATCTGTCCACACTTTAAGAAAATGAACTAACTTGCTTAAGTGTGCTAGACAGTGATCCCCTCCTTTTGGCATAAGAGGTTTGGACATGCAAGTCTAAGTCAACTCAATAAATTAGTCTCCAAAGACTTGGTGATAGGACTGCCTAACATTAAGTTTAAGGAAGATAAAGTTTGTGAGGCTTGTGCAAGGGGGAAGCAGGTAAGATCTTCTTTTAAAAGCAAGAAAGTGATAAGTACCACCAGAACGATGGAACTGGTTCATATGGATCTTTGTGGTCCAGTGAAAACATTAAGCAAATGTGGTAAGAGATATGTGATGGTGTTCGTAGATGACTACTCTAGGTTTACCTGGACATTGTTTTTAACATCTAAAGATGAAGCATTTGACATGTTCACCTCTTTTGTTAGAAAAACACAGAAACAATTAGGAAATCAACTTGCATCAATTAGGTCTGATCATGGCACTGAAGTTGAAAGTGCTAAATTTTCTGAGTTTTGTGATGTGTATGGCATAGATCATAATTTTTCTGCTCCTAGAACTCCACAGCAAAATGGAGTAGTTTAAAGAAAGAATGGGACACTTGAAGATATGGCTAGGACTATGATTCTTTCTAGTAAACTACCTCATAGCTTCTGGGCAGAAGCTGTAAATCCTGCATGTTGTATCATAAATAGGTGCATGACAAGACCTCTTATAGTGAAGACTTCCTATGAGTTACTTAAAGGGAGAAAATCAAATATATCCCACCTTAGGGCATTTGGTTGCAAGTGCTTCGTGCACAACAATGGTAAAGATTCCCTAGGTAAGTTTGATCCCAGAAGTGACGAGGGAGTATTTTTTAGGATATTCTTCACATAGTAAATCTTATAAAGTTTATAACAAAAGACTATGTGTGTTGAAGAAAGTGTACATGTAGTTTTTGATGAAACTAACATTCTTTCTGAGAGACAGGAACAGGATGATGAAGCAATTGGGCTAGTGAAAAACTTAAATGAAATCACATCCCAGACTGAAGCAACACTGGAGGAAGGAACAGGTGATGAAACAAATTCATCCATCCCGGGAAACATGACATGGAGAATAGAACAAAATAATTCTCAAACTTCAGTGGAACTTGTGCCTAAACTTGTTTCACAGCAACAAAGCATTGAAGGAACATCAAGGGGTAATCAGTTGGTTGTGAAACCTTACAGATATCAAAGTTCTCATCCCATTGAGAACATCATCACTGATCCAACCTCTAGAATTAAAACCAGTTCTTCTTTAAAGAATCTTTGTGCCTTTGTGCTTTCTTATCTCTTATTGAACCTAAAAACTGTTGTTGAGGATTTGCAGGATGCAGACTGGGTAAATGCAATGCAAGATGAACTCAACCAATTTGAAAAGAGTCAAGTTTGGCATCTGGTACCAAGACCCTTGGATAGATCAGTAATTGGCACTAAGTGGGTCTTCAGAACAAACTTGATGAAGATGGAACAGTTACAAGGAACAAGGCAAGGTTGGTGGTTCAAGGTTATAGTGAGGAGGAAGGCATGGACTATGATAAAATTTTGCTCCATTGGCAAGGTTGGAAGCTATAAGACTCCTCATAGGCTTTGTTGCTTACATGGAATTCACCCTTCACCAGATGGATGTCAAGAGTGTCTTCCTAAATGGCTATCTAAAGGAAGAAGTATTTGTCAAGAAACCTCCGGGGTTTGAGAACAAGGAGAATCCTGATCATGTGTACAAACTTGACAAAACATTGTATGGAATCAAGCAATCCCCAAGAGCATGGTATGGAAGATTATCAATTTTTTTGCTTGAGCATAACTACAAGATAGGTAAAATTGACAGCACTATGTTCTTGAAAGAAAAAGGTAAAGATCTCTTGGTAGTTCAGATATATGTAGATGACATAATCTTTGGAGCAACTACTGATAAGCTAAGTAAAGAATTTGCTAAACTAATGGGGAGTGAATTTGAAATGAGCATGATGGATGAGCTTAATTTATTTTTAGGCTTACAAATTAAACAAAATTCAAATGGAACCATGATTCATCAACAAAAGTATGTGAAAGAGTTGCTTAAAAGGTTTAAAATGGAAGATTCCAAAGAAATGGGTACTCCTATTGCAATATCCACAAAATTGGATATAGATGAACCTGGTTCATTTGTCGATCAGAAGTTTTATCAGAGAATGATTGCTTCTTTATTGTATCTCACAGCTAGTAGACCTGACATTGTTTTCAGTGTAGGACTTTGTGCAAGATTTCAGGCAAATCCAAAGGAATCTCACTTGACTGATGTAAATAGAATCTTGTGATACCTAAAAGACACCACTAATCTTTATCTTTGGTATCCAAAAGATAGTAATTTTAATCTTTTGGGATATGCTGATGCTGATTATACAGGTTTTCTAGTAGATAGAAAGAGAACCTCAAGTATGTCACACTTTCTTGGCTCATGCCTAGTGTCTTGGGACACCAAAAAGCAAAATTATGTGGCCTTATCTACTGCTAAAGCTGAGTATGTTGTTGTTGCATCATGTTGTGCTCAATTATTGTGGATTAAACAGCAATTGATGGACTTTGGAATTGATGTTTGATGTATCCCTATCTTTGTGATAACACTAGTGCTATTAGCACGACAAAGAACCCCGTTCATCACAAGAGAACTAAGCATATAGATGTTAGAAATCACTTCTTAAGGGATAATTAAGAGAAGGGATTGGTCACTATAGAATTTTGTGCCACTGATAAGAAAATTGTTGACATCTTTACAAAAGCATTGAGTAAAGAGCACTTTGAAAGGAACATGTTAGAATTAGGGATGATTAAGATAACCTAATTGAACTAGTTCAGAATGTACATAAAAAAATTATATATCAAAAATAAAAATAAAATGGTTAGAAAATCTGGAACTTGTGTAAATAACCAGATAAATTGTTTCTCAGTCTAATACTGTAAATAGTATACTCTTATGCCATGTTTTAATATGAATCACTGGTCTCTAATGAAATTTTCTCTATTTTTTCAAATTGAGACATGATTGAGAGGATTCTTAGTAAAGAACCTGGTTTATCAGTGTTGGTTCATCTGAAAAATGAGGTATGTGTTCTACACTCTGCACATTTTGAAATACTAATATTTAAATCATGAGCATAATTCTACCCAAGTCCAAAATCTTCCAAATCTTATCCCACCAAAATTTGAACCAGTTCCGTTTCAACAAAGAGTCCTCACTAAATTAAAACACCTAGATTCTAGGGGAGCTGTAACCGTCACTTCAAACTGAAAAAAAATTGCTGAGTGATTAGACTTCTAATCGACCAAAAAAATTCATTGTTGTGTATTAATTTCACTTCTTCTTTAAATCCCTCATCATCATCTCTGAAAATTCCTCATTACTTCTGTTAACCGTCGAAACCGTTTCTTCTCTCTTTGCCTTCGAATTCAATTAAAGTTTGTTCTCCTTCATCACAAAACCATACCCAAAATGTATAACCCCTAGAATAACCCAGGTACACCTCCTCCCTCAACTCCTTCCTCTTCCTATACAACCCCTCAACCTAGTTCTACTCCCCAACCTAGAAAAAAGGGAGTCAAAATGCTTGGTAGAAAAATAGTGGCCAGCGATGCTTTATCTCGAAAATTAAATGCCCATCTTCAAGCAAGCCAAGCCCAAGACTCACAAAAAACTGGGTCTTCCGATTCTGAGCTGGTAACTTCTGTCCCCAAACCTTCTTATGAGATTGCTGAAAATTTAGAAACTAGGTTCATCCTGGTTGGGTCTGTGATAGATGTGGAAATACCTGAAACGAGAAGGAGAGGTGGTAAAAATAAAATTGAAAAATAAAAAGAGAGAGAAGGAGTATGGAGTGAAGAAAGGGGAAAAGGGAAATAAGTGACTGATTCTTCACCCACCCCTGAAACTGTTAGAATGGCTATCTGTGGAGCTGAGCCATAAAAGAAAGAAGACACTAGCAAGAACGCAGGGGGAACTGGAACAGGAGAAGCCGCTGAAGGGCTTGTGAATCTTGGAAAGCATGCATAAGAACCTGGTTCGTCTGTTGAGGAAACCCTAGCTGATCTGCTGAAAAAGATAGGCGCTAGTTACAAACCTAAGAAGAAAAGAACTCTTAAAGATCCAACCTCTGAGGCCGCAAGAGCAAAAAAGAAAATAAAAGTTGTTCCTTCTGAGATTTCTGATATTTTTCTTCCAAGAGGGAAGAACTACAAGGAGCAAGCTAAAGCAAAGTGAGGACGAGCTGCAGAGAGCTTTGGAGAAGAGTAAGAAGAAAAAGGTAGAGAAAGGGAAAGAAAATCCAAGAAAGTGAAAATTACTGAAGAAGATGATTAGAGTGGTAAAGAGGTGGATGGGTCTGATGCTGAGAAGGACAGGCTGACAAAGTTTGGTAAAAGAACAATTCTGAAGGGGATATTGTTGAAGGACTTGGAAGAAGAAGGAATGATTTTGTTGCTAGAGAAGCTAGAGAGACAGGGGTGGAAGGACACAATCCTTCAGTTGGATGGGAGACTGGTTAGGAATGAGATTGTGGAATTCATGGCCAATGCTGAGGTCAAGGATGACAGAGTCCCCAGTATGGTGAATGGGGTCCAAATTTCTTTTGATGCCAAATAACTGGGTGAAATCCTTGGCATACCCTCTTAAGGCTATGATGACTATACTAAGCAGAAATGCCCCAGTCTAGATTCTCTTCCAAATGCCTTGGTTATCACTAGGAAATTTTGTGATAATGAGGAAGAGAGTGAGCCCAAGGCAGTCTATAAAACTGAAATGAAGCCACCCCATAAGGTGATTTTTGAATTCATCAACAAGTGTGTGTTGCCAAGGAAGGAAAGGAGGCATATTGCAAACTACATGGACTTGGTGTTGATGGAGTGTCTGGAAAGTGGGAGGGAGATAAACTAGCTTGGGTTCATCATTTAACTTTTGGACAGAGTTCTCAATGGCTCCAAAGCCCATGTCATTCCATATGCCTTCATTCTCACTATTGTTCTTGCTCATTACAAGGTGCCACTGAAGAAGGCAGAGATGGACACAAGCAAAGACCACTTTGGAATCAATACTCTTATGGTTTGTGATTATGATGTTCATGCCATCCCAAATGAACCTGGTTCATCAAAAAAGACACATGTAAACAGCAAGGTCAGAGCCCTAGTGCAGGAGAGTGGGGCAAAGAATGCTGAGATAGCAAGGCCGAAGACTCGGTTGGCAGAGGTTGAATCTGAGAGGGATGCTCTCAGAGCTGAGATCACAAAGGAAATGGAGAAGAATGAGGGAATTCTTCAAGACATGCTGGCTCTTCTCCAAGCCAAAAACCAAGCCCCTAGTTCCTCCAAGCCTTAGTTGCCTAGCCTGCCTAAAAATTCAAGGACCTAGATTCAGGACTTTTTCTTTTTATTTGCTCATGCTTTGAATGTTTTTGTTTCATTTTGTGGATTGTGGAAGAACCATACTTTCTATCAATGAAATTTGCTGATCTTGTTCTTATTCAGTATCTCTATTTCTTTGATAGTTTGAATTCTTAGTTCATTACTGATGATTGATCCATGAATGCATTTTCAGTTTCCCAAGTGGCCATGAGTAATAGTTATAAAATCTGGGACTCACACATCTTTTTGCAACTTTTCGATGATGCCAAAAGGGGGAAGAATGGTTGTGCTCTAAACAAGTGATATTTATAACCTAAATAACCCTGGTTCTTTATGATAAATGCTTAATACTCTAATATGTGTCAATGTTGGATTAAGTTGAAACATGCCTGAATTAATGGACACACAAAGTTTGTCATCATAAAAAATGGAGAATTTGTTGGCCCAAGAAAGAGAATAGTTTTGAAGATTGACAAAGGAACTCAGAAATGAACCAGGTCCATCATTGGCAGACATAGACACGAGCAGAGTCAAGGCACGTGAGATGCACATGCAGGAGCTAAACGTATTCTGAAAAAATAGAGATATCTGCTGATCGAAAAGATTGCAAAAACGATAAGGAGAAGGACTCCTTATTCAGTAAGAACAACATCAAGATAAGGAGGGATTTAGGAATTGAGTTGGACTAGAACTCTTCCTCCAAGGAAGAGTAGCATTAGGATTCTAGTTAAATCTTTATCTACTAACCCCTATATATTACAGAATATTTTTATTGTACAGGTACGCACAAAAGCAGAAGTTAAGCAAGAATTGAGAGCAAAATTAGCAAGAAAATTTTGCAAGCAGTTCGTGTGAAGTTTAAGTGTGCGAATATGAAGCTACTCGAACCAGCTAGAAGAACCAGTTTCTACTGTTGTCTTTTAGTCTAGTTTATTGTAGTAGATGGTTTTAACTTGTACCTTTTTAGCTTATCTAGAAGCGTCTGTAATAGGTACTTTGTGTTTTCAAGTTAGAGTTAACTTGAAGTTTATCGCAAATAGCTAGAGGCTAGTTTTCCACTAGGGATTAGAGGTAATCCTAGGTTTACAAAAGAGTTTTTGTAAATGTTGTTTTGGCTCACTGATTTAATAAAGAGTTTTGGGAAAATCCTACTGGGAAGTAGGTCGTGGTTTTTCACCTTTTGAGCCAGGTGTTTTCCACGTAAAAATCTCTGTGTTCTTTAATTTCTGTACTTATTATTCCGCAACAGTAGTAGTTGGAACACATAGAAGAACCAGGTCCCTCTATAATCCGTGCATGCGAAAAAGTGGACACCACACAAATCACCCCCCCCCCCCCCCCCCCC
>ML281301.1:2179-38505 GCA_005239495.1 Nicotiana undulata | reverse complement strand
CCCTCACATTATCCGGTGATTCGAAAAAATTGGAACCCCCCAAAACACCCCCCCCCCCCCCTCTCTCTCTCGTGTATGCAGAAACTCCATAATCCAGTATATTATGCTGGAACTTTTCGTGTGCTGGAGTTCCAACATAATAAGCGGGAAGTTTATATACAGAAGCTCCATAATCCAGCATATTATGCTGGAACTTTCCGTGTGCTGGAGTTCCAATATAGTATGTTGGAAGTTTAAATGTAGGAGCTCCGTAATCCCCCATATTATGCTGGAACTTTCCGTGTTTTTGGAAAATAATGACTATTTTTTAATGACTTTGCAAACGCTGGCTATTTTTCGATTATTAGTCTGAAAACTAGGTAATCCGTGCTATTTTCACTCTTTTAAGTAATCTGATAGTATAATTTTTTTTAAGACTATTAAATTTTTCATATATTTGTAGAGCTATGCTTACAATGATGTAGACGTATATAAAGAAACCTTAGACCTGACCCACAATAAAAACTACAGCTATTATCCTTACCCTAGGAGATAAAAAGAAAGACAAAAAAGAGGCAAAAGAGAAAAGAAGAAGTGGGAACAACCAAAACCATAAGTGTACTGTCTTACATAGGCTTTTATGGCAAAACACACCAGTTTTCCAGATTAAAACAACTGATTTAGAATAGAATCTTGTTACATTTTTATATTATATATTTCATTCAGAAAGCCAAAAAAAGAAAGCTAGCTAAAATGGGAAGAGGGAAGGTCGAACTGAAGAGAATTGAGAATAAAATAAATAGACAAGTGACCTTTGCAAAGAGAAGAAATGGACTGCTCAAGAAAGCTTATGAACTTTCTATTCTTTGTGATGCTGAAGTTGCTCTTATCATTTTCTCTAATACTGGCAAACTCTATGAATTCTGCAGCAGCTCAAGGTACGTTCATTAATTTACCCCCAAAACAAATTACTAGTAGTATATTTTTCTAGTGTCTGTTAGGGGGGCCTCATACGCCTTAGTCACGATTTGGATCCTTCCAAGACTAATCTTTCATCAATTTTCGGCTAACTGTGCCAGATATACCCTCATGTAAGTATTCCACCGGGTCTGTACTAGAAAAACTCGATCAAAGTCTAAGATGATTCGGTCTTTTTTTTATGAAAAACATCGACCTTGATTTTCTCAAAGATTAGAGATGACACTGGTACTATATTTCTATTTTTTCGTACTGATTGAAGGGTGCTTCTTATCGTATTTACGGTGGGAGAAAAATGTTCTTGTGGGCTAAAGTTTTCCATATATTTGCCCTTATTTTTAATGGTATATACTAAGCAAAATCTGGAAACACAAAAGGCTATATGCTATTTGTAGATGTTGAAACTTTGTTTATTAGTTATAAGGTTAGATTGTTTATTGATGTGAGATCTGAGTCAGAATTAGATTTATTTCATGTTAGTATGCTATACACAGAGGTTAAGTTATCTGCTAATTCAAGAATGCAAATATTACATGAGATCTAGGTTAATTTTCTTGTAGAGTACAAATAACATAACATATCAAGAATCTTGATGAAATGGATAAAGCACCAATTTCTGAGAATGAGGGGAGTCTATGATTTTAACTTTGGTTATGATTTGATGTGCACCTCCATTTTTCATTCATTTTATGACACTTTTATTTTCTCAAAGTACAGTACAAGACACATATAAAGACAAGCGTGACAATCTACATATAAAGCTGAAAAATTCTTCATAGTATAAGCAAATAGAACAATATCTCAGATTTGATAATCATCACTGGTATTGAAATTATAGTAGTCCACTTTACTTTAAGCATGGCATAGAGTGAGCTTTGATTAGAATTATTGCATATATTTCGAGCATTTATCTAATTAATTATGTTATATGCAGATATAATAATTCTTTCAGAACTCGTTAATTAATGATATCAATAATTAACTGATGGGATAATTTAACCTCTCTAAACCTAAGAAGAAAAATATCATGCATAAGAAAGATGCAGGCTTCCTACGAAAAGGAAAAACAATTTACGCTCTACCTTTCGATAAGGGAAGATTATAGATGGGGTTTAAATTTTATGCATTAACGTTATAAAAAATATTTACACAATCATATCACTTATTAGGTATTTACAGTAAATAACTTGATAACCATCAATTGATATCAATCAATTGATATCAATGCAAGGCCTTCTTTCCTTGTGTCAAAGTTATAGATTCACATCTATGGTTAATTAATCTTCAAATTTTATGTCTCTTCACTATTTTCTTTTAAATCTGTCAGAAGCTTTATCTATTGATTAGTTGTCAAATTCTTTTTACAGTAGTGAAATGATTCTCAATAAAATACTGCATTATTTGACATAGCTTGTTGATTAATAAGGTTAGGTTTAGACATTTTATCGTGGTATCTTGTAACATCTTCAGTGTTATAGTCAGATCTATCTATAATAATATTCTTAAATAACAATCATTCACTATAGAAGTCATATTTTATCGGAACCAATTTTTGTTTTATGTTATATATATCCTCTATAATAACACTTTACTATAACAACTGAAAAATATCAGAATAAATGAGGCTGTTATAAAGAAGTTTGATTGTATATAAGGTGAAAAGAAGTAATCAAAATTTTTATTAATTGAAAAACTAGACCATAAGTTCTATAACCTAGTGGCGGAGACAAGATTTTTGCTAAGGGGGTTAAAAAAAAGAAGTTGAAAAAATAAATGAGATTGCAGCTAGTTAGAATTGAACCAATGACCTCACAAAGGTTTTGAACCCCCTTGGCCACTAGGCTATGCTTTTGGGCTATGTCAAGGGGATTCAAAACATAATATATAGAGATAAAAGACAGATTTTGCCTTATATATACAACGTAATTTTTGGCGAAGAAGGTTCGAGTGAATCCCCTCCCGCCCCCTAAATCCTCCCTGTGTGTGACATCCTCGTCAATCTCTCTATTCTCTTGGATAATAGACCCAAGATACTTGTAATTTCCTTTCTTGGCGATGACTTGTAAATCAAGTCTCACGTCCATGTCCGCACCCTCCATTACGTCACCAAACTTGCACATCACGTATTCTATCTTAGTCCTACTCATTTGAAATCTTTAGACTCTAGGGCTTGTCCCCAAACCTCCAACTTGCAGTTAACACCATCTTGCGTCTCGTCAGTCAATAGTATATCATGTGCAAATAATATACACGATGACATCTCTCCTTAACTGCGTCCATCGCCAAGGAAAATAAAAACTATGCAAATCCTTCTTCCTTTCCCTGTACTATTCCACTAACCTCCTGACAAGATGGATGACTTCCGTAGTCGAATGTTCTGGCATGAACCCTAACCGATTCTCGTATATAGACACAGTCCTCCTTACTCTGACTTTCACCACCCTCTCCCAAACTATCATAGTATTACTAAGCAAGTTAATACCCTTATATTTGTTATAATTTTGGACATCACTTTTTTTCGTACTCCACCTTTAGTTTTCAGGCATCTTCTTCATCCTAAAAAAAAAACTTTAAACAACCAAGTCCTCCACTCTAAGCCTGCTCTACCTACGTGCCTCTAAAATTCCACCAGAATGTCGTCAACCCCTATCGCCTGTTGATTAATAAGGTAGACATTTTATCGTGGTATCTTGTAACATTCTCGGTGTTACAGTCAGACCTATCTATAACAACATTCTTAAATAACAACTATTCAATATAAAATTCATATTTTTTTGGAACCAATTTTTGTGTTATGTTATATATATCCTCTATAACAACACTTCACTATAACAACTAAAAAATATAAGAATAAATGAGGCTATTATAAAGAGGTTTGATCGTGTGTAGGATAAAAAGAAGTAACCAATTTTTTATTAATTACAAAACAAGACCATAAGTTCTAATTTCTTCTGAACTTTGGAAAACCTGAGAAGTCACTGTTTAAATGTATATATCTAATATTACCTTTCTTTTCATTTAGAGTGCTTCTAATCTAGTTAAGAAAACCATACACGCATGTTTATCATTATTTCTTAGGTGTTAAGTAAAGTCAATGATCACTGGTCTGTTTAGAGTCATGGTTAGTAGATAATTTTCAGAAATAGTAAACAAATAAAAGGGAAACATGAACATTTATCAACATTGGTGATTATTTTGCATAGGGTTATTGACTTTCGAATTGATCGTGACTAATAGGTCCAAAATTGCTCTAAGTGATATGTAACTCTCTTACAACAATAATAATTCAGTGAGTCTCACAAGTGGAGTCTGGAGAAGATAATGTATACGTAGGCTTTAATCCTACCCTTAGGAGGTAGAGAGGCTAATTCCAATAGATCCTCGGCTCAAGAAGATGCAAAGCAACACTAGAAACAAGCAATATCAATCATAAATGTCAGAAATGTAATAATATTAATCTAAGAAGCGGAAAAATAAACGAGAAGAAGCAGTAGCAACAAGTAGTAACACGACAAGATAGTATTAATAAACCAATGCGGAAGATAGTAGGAAACCATCATGTAACACTAGCAATCTAAGAACACGACACTATAAACCTAAAAATCCCAGTACGGAACATAAAAACTCTTGACTACCTACTAACTTTCTACCCTAATTCTCGACCTTCACACCCTCCTATCGAGGAACATCCTTGTTAACCTGAAACCGCATTATGTCCTACCTGATCACCTCTCCCCAATGATTCTTTGGTCGCCCTCTACCTCTTCTCATACCCAGCAAAACCAATCGCTCACACTTCTTTACTGGGGCACCTAAGCTTCTCCCTTTCACATGCCCAAACCATCTAAGTTTCACTTCTCGCATGGGGCCACGCCCACGGTTACCCATATATCTTCATTCCTAATCTTATTCAACTTAGTATGCTCTCTCATCCATCTCAACATCTTCATTTCTTCTACTTTTATCTTCTGGATATGGGAGTTCTTGACGGGCCAGCACTCTGCCCCATACAACATTGTTGGTTTAACAACACTATATATAACTTATCTTTAAATTTTGGTTGCACATTCTTGCCAGCACAAGACGTCGGATGCTAACCTCCAATTCATCCACACCTCCCTACACGATGTGTGACCAGTGAAGGAGGCATGATTTTTGCTAAGGGGGTTCAAAACAGAAAAAAGTTGAAAAAATAAATGAGATTGTAGCTAGTGAGAATTGAACGAATGACCTCGCAAAGGTTATGAACCCCCTTGACCACTAGGCTATGCTTTTGGGCTATTTCAAGGGGATTTCAAAACATAATATATAGAGATAAAAAACGTATTTTGCCTTATATATACAACGTAATTTTTCGGCGAAAGGCTTCGGGTGAACCCCCAGCTCCCTCCCCCTAAATCTGCCCCTATGTGTGACATCCTCGTCAATCTATCTATTCTCTTGGATAATAGACCCAAGATACTTGTAATTTCCTCTCTTGGGGATGACTTTTAAATGAAGTCTCAATTCCATGTTCGCACCCTCCATTACGTCACTGAACTTGCACTCCAAGTATTCTATCTTTGTCCTGCTCATTTGAAATCTTTAGACTCTAGGGCTTGTTCCCAAACCTCCAACTTGTCAATAACACCGTCTTGCGTCTTGTCAGCCAATAATATATCATCTACAAATAATATACACCATGACACCTCTCCTTAAATATGGTGCGTCAGTGCGTCCATCGCCAAGGCAAATAAAAACTATGCAAATCATTCTTCCTTTCCCTATACTATTCCACTAACCTCCTAACAAGGTGGATGGCTTCCGTAGTCGAATGTTCTGGCATGAATACAAATCGGTTCTCGTATATAGACATAGTCCTCCTTACCCTCACTTTCACCACACTCTCCCAAACTTTCATAGTATTGCTAAACAACTTAATACCCCTATATTTGTTATAATTTTGGACATCACTTTTGTTCTTGTACAACGGGATCGTTGTACTACACCTTTAGTTTTCGGGCATCTTCGTCATCATATAAATAACTTTAAAAAGCCCAGTCAGCAACTCTAAGCCTGCTCTACCTACGTACTTCTAAAATTCCACCAGAATTTCGTCAGCCCCAATCACTCTACCCCTGCTCCTCTTACGCATAGCCCCCACGACTTTTTCAATATTTATGCGCTGATGAACCTCGGAGTGCTCCAAATCACCAGCACAATATTCCTATCCCCCTCTTTATTCATGCATTTATGGAAGTAAGTTTGCCATCTTCGCTTAATTTGTGAATCTTCCATTAAAACTCTGCCTTCCTCGTCTTTGATGTACTTCACTTGATCCAAATCACGAGCCTTCCTTTCTCTTACCTTGGCCAGCCTGAATAGCTTCTTGTCCCCACATTTGCCCCCCCAGTTCTTCCTACAGACAACCAAATATTGCAGTCGTGGGCTCTGTGACTGCTAATTCCGCCTCATTCTTAGCCTTCTTATACTCTTATTTGTTCATCCTTTTCTCCTCCTTTTATGTGCTGTCCACTAGTTTCAAATACGCCGTTTTCTTTGCTTCCACTTTTCCTTGGACCTCTTCATTCCACCACCAGTTCCTTTTATGACCGCCAGAGTAACCCGTCGAGACCCATAATAGTTCTCTCGCAACCTCCCTAATGCAGTTCGCCGTCAATGTCCACATACCACTCGCGTCCCCGCTACTCTTCCAGGTCCCAATAGCCAACAACTTTTCACCCAACTCATAAGCTTTGTCCTTAGGAGTTGAGATGAAAGTATCATAAATGAGGATGTTGAGATGTAGGTAACTCTCTTAATAAATAACAATAACTAATAACCCTAATTTATCCAAGATCAATTAAGGCGCAAGTGTAGAAATAACAGGTACAAACATATGCCTAATATGTCCTAGTTCTCTAGGTCAAAACATTAACGAAGTAAATTAAACATTAGATGATGAATGTTTAATTAAGTGAAAACTTTTGGATATAATGACCACACACTTCAACAATGACAAAGAAACATATAGTTGGAAGTTTCTTGTGCGCATAAACACTGAGACATGTACCTGCATACCAATACAATATATAATAGGTGAAGAGGATATATTTAGGACAAAACTTACCACCATCTGAAGTTTACATCAAACTAATGTATGCTAAGACATTGATAATTCATTGTAAACAACGGGAGCATGTAAAGTTTTGCCGGGGTATACTATAAACCCCATATATAGGGTATCTATCTATCAAAAGGCAAGCCAAGGACGGTTCCTCTTCCCCTCACTCTCCTTTCCCTAATATCAACCTTGAGTTATCAAAGCATTTCTGACTCGGCTTCTCAATCACCCCCTACGCGACTAGCGCTTTAAAAGGCAAAACTCGTAATTAATTTTGAGATCTATCTTAGTAGAGCTTTTAGTCTTTTGATAATAGTAGGAATCACGAGAGAGCATAGTGTATCCCCTTATCATTGTCACGAGTCTGTTTATAGTTACGACTGTTGTTATAATCAACATGTGGTATAAAAGAGGGTCTCATCAATAGAGTTTAGTGTCCAACATTTTTTGGAGCTTTAAATTCTGTTTTCATTACAGAATAGTTGTTCCATTCTCTTGCTTTAGTACACTAACTTTCAGAAACCTATGGCTTGTTGCCTAATCGATAATAAAAAGTACAAACAAAACATGTTTATGATAATTCAAAAAATACATCTAAATCAAGGTCTTATTGTTCTGTAACTTGCTTTTCTAGTATGCCCAATACAGTGGAGAGATACCACAAATTCAATTATGCTGCAGCGGAAGGAAGCCAACCTTCAACAGATTCACAGGTTCGTTCTTCCTCAAGCATGATAATTGTTCAGATTAATTAAAGTTTATTGAAAATTTTGGAAATAGTTTATTTTTACCTGAAAATAGTTAAAAGTTAATGTTGATGACTAACTGTGAGCAAATTGAATTGCTTGTTATGCTTTTGTGTAAACAGAACACCTACCAAGAGTATTTGAAACTTAAAACAAGAGTGGAAGTGTTACAACAATCTCAAAGGTGAGTTAAATACTTATTACACCAAGACTAGATGCAATTTTTAACTCATCGTTGCATTCTCTATTTTATCTTAAAAAGGCAGCCATTGCACTATAAGCTCGTGCTATCTGTGGGATCCAGAGGAAAGACGAATCAATATTTGATCTACATAACCTTACTTGGATTTCTACCAGGGGCGTAGCTAGAGACGGCTCTAATGTTGTAGATAATAAGGCATACGCCTTAGGCCACCAAATTTGAGAGGCCTATTTTTTAGAAATAATAGGATTATAGGTTTTTTTTATTTATAAATATTTAATACTTTTAGTACAAAAGTAGAATTCTTTTTATGTAAAGATAAAAAAAATTAGATACGATAAAAATTAGGCCTCATATTAAATTTTGGCTTTAGGCCATACATATACTTAGCTAGAATCCCGTCAACGAATTCGGTTGAATCAGAAGCTTTTGTTCAAATAGTGTATTTGTGTTAAAAATTCATTAATATGTACAAATATTAAATTTAAGACCCAGTTATTAGCACTTTAAGTCGTCGTTCTAAAATTCATACATAAAAATTGAAATTCTGACTCCACCTCTAAAACTATTTCAAATATTAAACTTAAAACCCAGTTATTAGCACTTTAAGTCATCGTTCTAAAATTCATAACACATGAAGTTGAAATTCTGACTCCACCTCTGATTTCTACATTAGTTATTTCTAAAATTCACACTGTATTCTCTTTAATTATTTTATTTTTTATTTTTCAGATTGTAAATGTTCAAAATAACTTTTTCATACTCTTTAGGCATGTACTAGGAGAAGATTTGGGACAATTGAGCTACAAAGACCTGGAACAGCTTGAACGTCAACTGGGTTCATCAGTGAGGCAAATAAGGTCAACAAGGGTATGTATTAAGTACATTAAGATGTTTTCAAATCAATTGTTGTGGCTCTTATTTATGTCGCAAAACAAGAGTGGTTTAAAAGGTGACTTTTAGTTTTAAAATGTCTGTTGGCAAGAGTTAAGTCTGTTGATTTTAACAGTCTTCTAGATGTATTATAAATGCATGTTGTCTCTCCAATGACGATATACATAAAAACAAAAACATTTTTTCTTCTTTTCTCCCTGTTTTCTTTTTTACAACTCACAAAATTTGTTCCTCGCTGCTAAAAATTCAGCAAAAATTGATCACTGCTGACCGGTGGTGGATTTTTCAAAACATTTTATTGCTAAATTTATTTTTCAAGAAATCGACCAACTTTGGCCGGTTTTTTATTTAATATAAATTAAAATTAATATTAAAAACATTGACCAAAATCGGTCGGTTAATTCAGCCGGTCATTTTAAAAAATCGGCCAAATTCGGTCGATAATTTTATTTTTTAATAAAATCAACCAACTTTGATCGTTTATTTTCGTGCGAAAATACAACTAACGAGTATGAATGAAATAAAAGACATTCTTAAAACAAAATGCATCAATGGTCTAGTGGTAGAATAGTATCCTGCCATAATAAAGACGCTGGTTCGATTCACTGATGGTGCATTTTCTAATTACATAATACATAATTAAAATACTGACCAACTTTCAGTAATTTCTTTTTGAATATGGTTGACCTTTTGGTCGGTATACTCTTCCGAACTTCAAAATACCATCCACACGTAAATGGTCGCGTTTTGGACGGTAATTGACCATTATCGACCCACTTTGATCGATTTTTCTGGACGATTTTGCCCGGATATTTAGAAGAGCCTGTGGGAAATTCGGATTAATTGCTGGTATTCAATTTTGTTTGGCTTAGTAAAATCCTAGACAATTTTACTATCATCTTTGTAACAATGAAGTGAGAGACTTAAATTCCTTGAGGACAGTAATTACATTATTAAATCCATTTCCGTCCTCATATTCTGCAACATATTTTTTCTAACATAGATAACTTCTTCTTAAATACAAATTCAAGATAAAAAAAGCAACATCTTATTACTCTATTCGAAATTAAGGAAAACTTGTGTAATTATCTAATATAGTCTAAATCTACTCGTTTTAACTTGTTTTTCAGACACAACACATGCTTTATCAACTTAGTGAACTTCAACAAAAGGTACATACTACATACATAGAGTATACTCATTCCTAAGAAATCAAGATGATACTGCTATTTGCTCAACTGTGTAGGAAACATGACATTTCCTATTTGCTTCTTTTACAGGAAGAATCTCTTATTGAAACGAACAAATCTTTGAGGATGAAGGTAACAACACCTTGACGAAACTTTTAGTTTAATATTCAGCTTTTTGAGAACAGAAAAAGGTCAAGCTAATAGCACATGATATTATACGCGTGACTTTGCAATTTGTCTTATATTTTCCCTTCATTAAAGCTTTCGGTTAATGAAAGTTGATCTGATTCGGTTGATATGGTAGAAATATAACTTTTTCTCTTTTTAACTACAATGGTTTGTCCATTGAACTTCTAATTGCAGTTGGAAGAACTTGGTGTTGCTCTTCAGACATTGTGGCAACCTGGACAGCAGCAGCCTGCTCAGCCTGATGGATTCTTTCACCCTGTGGCTTCCAATAATTCAATGCGTATCAGGTATATCTTGAAAAGTTCTATATATATGTGCACACATATAAGTGATATAAGCTAGCTCTTTGTGACATAAACTTGACATGCGCGTAATTTAAGAAATGAATAATAAATTTGAAATTTGTGATCATAAACATGTCGTAAAATCTAAATAGTTATCTATGTCACACACATATATATATATATATATATATCCAAACATAAAAAATACGCCGTTCTTTTTTTAATAGACTAATAAGAAAATATTATCACATAAACTTGAACAGCAGAAATATATACTAGGATGACAAACGGGGAAGGGCGGCGGAAAAGGTGAAATCTTAAACGCAAAAGTTTTAATTTGCTCCGGTTAGCATTTTTCTTTGTTCTTAACTCGCCTCAACCAGCCATGCTCCGTTTAAGTTCTTTATTTAATGTCCGACATTTCAAGAAATTGGTCTAAAATATTAAAACTTGTAAATTTTAATTTAATCCGCCCTATCCTCTACCCTTGTTTTTGATTTTTTGATATGTTTCTTTTTATATATTTTGACATCTCTTAACGAAAATTATGGCTCCGTCACTGATTACAGGTACAATACGGTGCTGCCAGAAAATGCAGAACCATCAACACAGTGTGCTACTGGAGTTGTACCTGGATATCGGTTTGATATTGGCGGGACCTGATTATAGCATAAAGGATTGGGAAACAAAAATGTTAGAGGAAACAAAAACTAATAAAATGATGCATCTCTCTCTTACACAAAAATAGAGTTTCACTATTACCGCTTGAATATTTACTTAGCGAACTCTTGATTATATATCTTCTATCTATATTTTTATTTTACTTTATTATTATAAAAGAACAAATAATTTATGTTAAATGTTGAACACTAAAATACTCTTGAGACTTTGATAGACTTTTATGCCTTTAAATACTTGAGTTAAGGTGGATGTAATTGTAATATTTAAAAATATTACCCAAGTATAGAATTCTTTCCTGATTTAAATTTTAAACTCCACATACAACTGCGTGTAAATTCCTACTCTACCAATATCTTATTCAACTAAAAATGGTAACACTGGAAATAATTATAAATTTGGACAAACTTCTAACACCAATGGTTCAAACTTTTCATCTATAAATATATAATATGTGTGTTCTACTCAACGTGGAAATTCCGTCCGACATGGACAGAAGCACTTTGAAACACATATTGACATGGAAAAGGACACTTGGTACAATCTATATATGTTTACTTCAAACAAATTAGACGGTATTTATTGCTTTAGCATATCAATCTTCTAAAGCTAATTTATTAATTTTGTTCGTTACATAACTTTCTCTCAAAAATTAGTTTCATGTGTCTAGTGTGGGACCTAACTAATAAAATATTCAAAAAAAAAAGAAAAAAAAAGATGTGATTGGAGGTAGGGGTGTTCATAAAAATCCGAAAAACCGAACCAAACCGATCAATAAAACCGATACATTTTAGGTTTAGTTTGGTTTTGGTTTTGAATTTTAAAAACCGATCAAATTTGGTTTGGTTTTAGTTTCAATTAAAAAATAACCGAAAAAAACGACTATTAAAGTAGCTATTTAAATTTATTATTACACCTATATATATGTATATTTTTTTATAAAGCTTCTAAAATTTTATGGTATATATTAGTCATTTATATTTTTAGTCTAGTTCTTTGCTATTTAATAATCTAGTTTTTTGCCTTTACATTCTATTTGATTGGTAATTTTCTTTCGCTAAGTATAATTTTTTTATTTCATGCTAAAAATAAATCGATTTTTAATTGAGTACTTAAATTATTCATCACTATTTTATTCAAATATCATCAACATATCTTGGTAAATGATAACTTTCTCAAAGAACAATTGATTTGATAGTGTTATGTTGAAAAAGTAGTCGCCAGAATATGCGTTTGGTAGTGTATGTCCCATACTTAAGAAAAAACCTGATAAATAATCGAAAAAACCGACAAAAACCGAATCAATAAAAAATCGACTTAATTGTTTTGGATTGGTTCCAATATTTGAAAAACCGACTTACTTGGTTTGGTTTCTTTTGGGGAAAAACGACCTTCCGGGAGATCCCCCTGCACTGCATATTTATTTTGGGACTACAGACGTATTCCGGGAGATCCCCCTGTATTGCATGACAAATTCTGATCTAGGGACGGAATTCCGGTAGATTTATCTTGAAGAGATTATGATCGAAAGATATATATTGAAAAGTATAGCTGAAAAGCATTTGTCTTGCAGAAAACGATGTTTGAAGGGCATTTATTGGGGAAGTATATTTGAAAACCATTTATTTTGAAGGAACTATGTTTTGAAGATTTCTCTTTCTAAAAATATATAAATATATTCGGAGAAAGTATATTTCAAAGAAATTTTCTATTTGAAATGATTATATTCAAAGCTTTCAATATAAACTTACGGGTGAAGGTTTACACTCGAAGTATTTTCCAAAAAAATACTTGGGGTTGTTGGCTAAGGCCTGATGTGGAAACTGTTACAGTGCTGAGTTATTACTTGTTCTTGCCGTATTGTGATTTTCGATTTTCGGGTTGTGTTCCCGTCCTTCCTTCTGTGTATTACCATGATAGTTTATTGTATTTTACTGTATTTTCCTTCCGCTTGAACTTGTTATGTGTTGATCACATTGTGTAGCCATTAAATAGACGTCATTTTCTGTTATTCTCATATTTATGTCTGTTTGATTTATTAGACCAGTGGGTGTCCTGACTAGTCCTCGTCACTACTTCACCGAGGTTAGTCTTGATACTTACTGGGCACTGCTGTGGTGTGCTCATTCTACACTTCTGCATATTTTTGTGCAGATCCTAGGTTTTGCATAGCGGTTGATAGGTAGCTAGCAGCGCGGTTGCTGTTGTGGAGACTCAAGGTAAAACCGCTCCAGCGTTTGTGGTTTCCGAGTCACCCTCTTATGTTTCTGTTTGCACTGTTGTAATTATTTTTGAACATGGTATTTTTAAGAGTTTTCTTGTAATTTCTTTAAAGCTTATGACTTGTACTTACCGGGTTTTCGAAAAAGTGTAAAGTGTTGAGATTTATTTCAAAAGGCACTTAGATGATTCTTGTATTATAATTTGATGTTTGTTAATAAAAGGTTTACCTAGTCTTTAAGACTAGGTGCCGTCACGATACCCAACGGAGGAAAAATTGGGTCGTGACAATAACGATTCCTAATCCCATTTCACTTGTATTTCATTAATGTATAGTAAGTTCTTTAATCTAATCAAGGAATTTGAGTAGAAAAATAGAAAAATGGGAGAAAAGTTCCCCAATTAAAAATCCGATAATTTAATGGGATTTTTACGTTGCATTTTGATGGTTCTTGTTCTAGTGTGTTCGTAAGTGAATGGGTGTTCTAAATTAGTAACTTTTACTTGATTCTGAGTCGTGAGCCCGGGGGACGTTTTGGGTGTTTTTACTAATTTCGCGTATTAGCTTTGAATTAATTAGTTAGATTAATTTCTTAAACTTATATTTATATTATGTAATTGAATTGAATAGATTTGGGCCACTTGGAGTGGGGTACTCGTGGAAAGAACGTGATTTCGAGTTTAGTTGAGTAGTCGAGGTAAGTGGCTTGCCTAACTCTGTGTTGGAGACTTTCCCTTAGGTTGTTTTTGACAAATTATTGTGTGGGTGCCGTGTACGTGAGGTGACGAGTACGTACACGAGCCATTCTTGCAAATATCCTATTGTACCATCAAAAAATTATAAATTGTTTCTTTTTCCTTCTATTACGTTACTTCAATGTGTTAAATTGTTTGTCTTAGATTAGGGAAGCATGCCTATTTGTTTTTCATAATAACTTGCCTATCTGACACTCCGTGAGCCATGTTTAACTAGTTTTCCCTGCTTTCATACCTGTGATTAGTTGAATTGTTTAAATTGATGATTTTCTATTATTCACATAGCATTTCATATTTAAATTGGGGACTACAGACGTATTTTGGGAGATCTCTCATGTACTGCATATTTAAATTGGAGACTACGGACGTATTCTGGGAGATTTCCCCTATACTGTATATTTAAATTGGGGACTACGGACGTATTCTGGGAGATCCTCCCTGTACTGCATAATCATTTTGAACTACGGGACGGTATCCCGGGAGATTGTACTTTGTCATACGTTGTGCCGAGCCGAGTGCTCTCTTTACTGTTATGTTTTAGATTATATCCTTTTAATTGCTTATGGTAGGAATTTCTTATCTTTCATTGCTTTTATACTCTATTATTTATAAATCCAGTTGAGCCTTAACCTGAGCTCGTCACTACTTGACTTGGGTAAGGCTTGGCACTTACTGGGTACCAAATTGTGTTGTACTCATGCCCTTTCCTGCACATGTTTTTCGTGTGCAGATCCAGGTACGAGTTTTCAGCCGCGTGGCTAGAGATCGTTGCAGCACTTCCAGGAGACCGTAAGGTATTTCTGCCGCGTCCGCAGAATCCTCCAAGTCACCTTCCATTCAGGTCTATATAGAGATTTTCTATGTACATTCTTTCCAGTTGTTTAGAGCTACTGTAGAATAAAAGCTTGTGACTATAATGTAACATTCCGGGTTTTTGGGATTATACTTGTACATGCCGAGCGGCATCGTTATGCTTATTTAGACTTTCTTTCTCTATTTTACTTTTATCGCTTTTAATTAAGATTTATCCACAAAAGTTTAAGCTTACCTAGTCGTAGAGACTAGGTGCCAGCACGATCGGATCGTGACATTAAATTTCTCACATAATTAAAAGAAAAGTAAAAAAAAAAATGCATTCCTAAAATTCATACAAAAGAAAATGAGAAAATTATGTTTTTCAGAAGGAATTAGATTTTGTTCAATAGCTGAAATCTAAAATAGATAAATGGGAATTTTTTCAGGAACACCGATTAATATCAAATAAAATCTTAGGAGTCTTTCCTTAAAGATGTTGTGTATTTTCTTTGTACCAATCTAGTTTCTTAAAAAGTGTGAAATTATTTTTAATATGACGTAAGAAACGAACCATTCTCACTTTTTTTTGATAAAATTATATTTAACGTTAGTTTATCATCAAAACTAAGATTATTATAGCTCATGCAACTATTTATGGATAGATACGGACTTTACGTGTGTACCCTATATTAATAAATATAAAATTTTAATAAAAATATTATTAAATTATGTACACTTAAAATGCAGATGTTAAGTGTCATTACCAAAGTATTTCTAATATTTTTTATTTTGAGTTAAAGAATATAACAATTATAAACATTGGATAATATAAATTTAATCGTAGTATTTATTAAAATATGTGTTTTGTATTTTTTATACATAAATTTTATAGAAAGCATATCTGAATAAAGAGTAATGGACATTTATACTATATTAAAAGATGAAGGCCCTCAGCGAAATGTTACTCACCCTTTTTACCCTTAAAAATAGACTTCATATTAAACAAAATCGTAATTTAGTTATTTTTCTAATATTTAGTACTTTAAAATCAACTAAAATTTTAATTATTAAGTTTTTTCTTATTTAAATTATGTAGGAACTTATAACATTTGGAACTTTAACATAAACATATGTGGGAAAAATAAGAGTCATAATATTTAGGACGTTTTCTTTTTCTTATATTTGCTTACGCCATTTCCATACAAAATATGTTTGAACTTATAGTTCCAACAGGAAGATTCTATATACAGTTTGTCACTATTAAATGAGAGACACATGTACTTAAATATCATACTATATTATAAGTATGAACACTTTTAGGTGAAGTTATTTTACTAAAATATCATTAAAAATTTGAAGGACTAAATTATCCTTTATATTTACCCTCTAAATGTATGTATAGAGTAGTAAATATTGAACAATGAATGAGCTAACTGGTAATTAATTAAGAGACTCAATAGTTAATTAAAAATTATTATCTTAATTAGTTATTAACCAACCTTCCCATCCTTTCTCTCAAACGTACATGAAGAATTTGAGGAGTTATAATTTGAAAAGTTATTTATTAGATACGAGTAGCGCTTCACCTCAATTGTGCTTTTTGATGTGGTGGTGAAGTAGCACGAGAATGTCCTCTTTTGTTACACTTTTTTTCACAAATCTGAAGTCATGTACGTAGTATCATTTTCCAAATGATATTTTATTCTTCAGAGAATTGCTGGACGCCTGGACCTGTATACATTGGAATGCTCTGTAGTATGTTTGCTTCGCATCGCTATCATGTAAGAGATCTTTATTTGCGTAGCTATGACTTTTTTCTAATGTGAAGAGTAAATTAGTCCTATTTAATTGTTCTGATAATCTATTTGTATTTGTTTGTAGTGTCAAACATTTAACGACAAGGAAAATTTGGTAAAACATCATCTACTCCTAACATTCTTCTAATTAGACCTTGATGTTCCTCCCTATAAAGATGTTCATCCCGAAGAACTCATATAGTACACTAATCATAGAAACAAAAGTTACGTTTCTAAGTTTGATGTAGTTTCATAACCATACTCATCGGTGTTGATCTGAGATTAAAAGCATTATATTTGTAAAAAGAATTATTCCAACTGGAACTGTTATTTGCACTCCATGCATGTGGTTAGAAAATAAATGTCTATTTTATGTTTGAACTCAGCCTTTTTGATTATCTTTATCTAATTAATTATATTTTCTTACTCTTCGGAACCTAATGATTAGTCTTAAATTGCGATGACCCAAAAAGTCATCCCGTATTTTATAACTCAATTCTGTGATCCGAGGTCATGAAAACCTTCTTTTATCTCACCTCGATTTGCATGCGCAGCCCGGGCGTGTAGCCGGGAAGCCTTTATGTGAAAAACTGAGGAAAATGATAGTTTTGTGTTTGAAATATGATTTAAGTTGACTTTGGTCAACATTTTTGGTAAACGAACCCGGACCCGTGATTTGACGGTCCCAAAGGGTCCGTAGGAAAATAGGGGACTTGGGCGTATGCTCGGAATCGAATTCCGAGGTCCCAAGCCCGAGAAATGAATTTTTGAATGAAATTATTTTTCTAAAAATATAAAGGATTTTGAAAGTTTAATTATATTTGAAATCTATGGTATCGGGCCCGTCTTTTGGTTACGGAGCCCGGTACAGGTTTGATATGTTAATTACGATGTGTCTGTAAAATTTGGTAAGAAACGGAAGTCGTTTGACTTGATTCGGACCCACGGTTGTAAATTTTGATACTTTGAAAGTTATGGGAAATTTCTTTGATTATTATCATAAATTCGTTGTTTAAGAGGTTATTTTGGCGATTTGATCGCACGAGTAAGTCCGTAGAATATTTTTGAGGTTGTGTGCATATTTGGTTTGGAGCCCCGAGGGCTCGGGTATGTTTCGGATAGGCGTCAGAGTATTTTTAGGCTTGAAAAATTTGGTGTGGGTCAGTTTTCTGGTGTCTGNGGGGAGGGGGGGTAGGATTACTCTATGCGAATGCACCTAGGTGGTCGCGAACGCATAGAGTAATAGAGAGGCTGGGGGGCTGGGTAGTAATAACCCTGTGCGAACGCGGCCTCAAGCTCACGAACGCATAGGCCAAGTAAGCCAGACCTACGCGAACGCGATGAACAAATTCTGCCCAGTGATTTTAAAAAAAAAACAGAACCTATACGGGATTAAACCAAAAACTCATAATTTCTTCTTCCAAACTCCAAATTGGGCGATTTTTGAACGAGAACTTCACCACAAAATCATAGGTACGTAATCTTAGACTCGTTTTCTTCAATTTCCATTAACACCCACTAGATTTCTAGGCCTAAATCATGTTCTTAAGGGTAGAAAATTAGGGATTTGGGTAGAGTTAGAGCTTTTTGTATAATTGGAATTTAGACCTCGTTTTGGGGTTGGATTTCAAAATTAATTACATCTTCGGGCTCGTGGGTGAATGGGTGATCGGGTTTTGGTCCGAACCTCATGGTTTGACCAAGCGGGCCCGGGGTCGATTTTTGACTTTTTGGGAAGAATGTTAGGAAATCTATAATTAAGTATTGGAATTGATATATTTAAAGTTTATTGATGTTATTGAGTCAATTATGTCTAGATACAATCGATTTGGAGTCAAGTTCAAAAGTAAAAGCGGTGATTGAGGCTTGATTTTGGTCGTGGAAGTCGATGTAAGTGTTTGGCCTAATCTTAGCTTGAGGGAATAGGCGTTGAGTCTTATTTTCTATGTGTTCATACCATGTTCAACGTATAGGTGAGGTGACGAGTACCTATATGTTGGTGTCAAGCATGCCCGTGGGTCGGATATTATGAATTATGTGATTTTCATTGATATTTACTGTGTTACAGATTAAATTTCACTTTGGTGGTTGTTTATTTGGTGGAAATTCTTTGTAATGAATAGTGTTGAGTATGAGTTTCGGTTGAGAAATATTTTGTAAAGATATGTACTTGAGTGAGATTGGTTATAGTTGTGTCCCTTGCCGGGACGGTGATATTTCTATTTTTGTTCCCTTGCCGGGATGTTGTGAATTATTGTTATGGTTCATATTGTTGATTTCTTCCTTGCCAAACTTCTGTTATTGATATTGTTTGGGTGAGGAAGAGTGTAAAGCACAAAGGGTGATGCCGTGTATTGATTTCTGTGAGGAAGAGTGTAAAGCACGAAGGGTGATGTCGTGTACTGTTTATTGTGAGGATGAGAGTGTAAAAGCACGAAGGGTGATGTCGTGCCATGTTATGATATTAAAAGCACGAAGGGTGATGCCGTGCCGTTTTTATTGATTATTGTGAGGATGAGAGTAAAATCACGAAGGGTGATGCCGTGCACTTGCCTTTATTTATTATTTGGTGAGGAAGAGAGTAAAAGCACGAAGGGTGATGCCGTGCACTGTTTTTCTCTGTGTTTGTTATTTCCTGCTGTTATTTTGATATCTGAACTATCATCTTACTCCGTTATTGCTGTTATTTGATAGCTCTTTTCCCCAACATGTTCCCATTTTCTCTTGTGTTTAACTGATTATTCTTGTTGTTATTTCTTCCGATTATTATTAAATTGCGCAGGTTGTCTTAGTTGTCGTGTCCTAGCCTCGTCACTACTTCGCCGAGGTTAGGCTCGACACTTACTTAGTACATGGGGTCGCTACACCTGCACATCTTTTGTTGTGCAGATCCCGGTACAGGACCCCTTAGACATTAGAGCTAGGAGGCTTCCTTCAGTCCACCTGGAGACACCGAGGTAGTCTTGTTGGCGTCCGCAAGCCTTGGCGTCCCCTCCTATTTTTCCTTGTATTTCTATTCTAGTTGATTCAGAACCGGATGTATTTATTTCTTTCAGACTTTTATGTGTATTACTCTTAGATAGTCTGTGAGATGTGACTCAACTATTCTGGGATTTGGCTAGTTTTGGTGAAACTTCGTAAAGGCTTTGTATTGGGATATATATATATATATATATATATATATATATATATATCTTGCTTCGTCTTAAATTTCATTCAGGTTAATATTGTAGTTTATCTGTTCTTAATTATTAATCAAGCAATAAAGTAAATTGAAAATACATGTTGGCTTGTCTAGCGGGTTCAACGTTAGGCGCCATCACGGACCCGACAGTGGAAAATTCGGGTCGTGACAAAGGGTGGACAAGTGGGAGCGAGTTGCACGCCGCAACCAGGAGCAATAAGGGAGGATATTTATATTTTACTGAATTTCAAAGAAAATAAAGATTTGAAAAACTTAAATGTTTATTTTACTATTCTTCATATTTATGGCACTACTTTTATTTAAAGTTAAAGTTTGGAAACTTGTAAATTATTTTAGAATTGGTTGTAGTTGAGACCTGGAAAATGCGGCTGAGTTATTTTATTGTTGATGCAGTATTTATTTATTTGTTTAGATTTCCTTCTTGCTTCATATATTATTGTCACATGTTATATTGCTAACGCCCCGCCGTAGTCTCGTCACTACTTCGTCGAGGTTAGCTCGGCACTTACTTAGTACATGGGGTCGGTTGTACTGATACTACACTCTGCACTCTTTTGTGCAGATCCAGGTACTAGCCAGCAGTAGAGATTTCTAGAGCAACCATCTATTCATTCGGAGACACGAGGTATATCTGCCGGCGTTCGCAGATCCCGAGAGTCTTCTCCTATTTACATAACGCTGTTTTATTATATTCAGAACAGTTACATTATTTCTTTCAGACCAATATTTGTAGTATTCTTTAGTAGTTCGTGAATTGTGACACCAGACTCTGAGGTAGTTTTTGGATTTATCTATATAATTAGTTCGTGGCTCGGTTTAGTTAATTGTTAATTATTTTATATTGTGAATTATTTATTAAAAGCAATTAGATTAAGTATTAATTTAAAATTGTTTTATCCTGTTTAAATTGTTAATTAAAGAAATAGTTAAGCGAACTCTAACATTGACTTGCCTAGCAAGTGTGATGTTAGGCGACATCACGATCCCTAAGGTTGGGAATTTGGATCGTGACAAGTTGGTATCAGAGCACTAGGTTGCTTAGTTCTCACAATTCACGAACAAACTTATTAGAATCTAAAGGATCAGTACGGAGACGTCTGTACTTATCTTTCGGAGGTTATTGAGTGAGGAAACAACTCTATTTTTATTTCTACTATATCATGCGATCCTTGTATCCCAAATACTAATTAGATTCTTTTGTTCTCTCGAAGATGGCGAGAACACGTGCTTCATCTTCCGCCGACCAGCATTCCATTCCTCCAGCAGCAGCAGCTCCTACTAGGGGCAGAGGCCGAGACCGCACCAGAGGCCGAGGCCGCACCAGAGGCCGAGGTAGGGAAAGGACATAATATGTTGCTCAGGCAGCAGCCGCAGCCGCGAAACCCCAGATTGAGATTAACGAGGGGGTTCCGGGTCAGACTATTCCAGCGGGACCAGCTCAGGTTCCCGAGGGGTTTATTGCTACCCTGATTCTTCAGGATGCTTTGGTCCGTTTAGTGGGCTTGATGGAGAGTGTGGCCCAGACGGGCACATTTCCTGTTGCAGCAGCCGTATATCAGGCTGGAGGAGGGGTCTAGACTCCTTCTGCCCACACTCCAGTTCAGACTACTCCTTAGGTTAAGACCCCAGTAGCCAATCCCGTTGGGGTAATTCAGCCAGTTCCAGCAGTGCCGCCCGTTAATTGGGCAGCTATGTCTACCGATGCTTTATGGAGGTTGGACAGGTTCATTAAGTTATTTCATGTTCACTTCAGTGGTGCTACTTCAGAGGACCCTCGGGAATATCTGGATAGTTGTCATGAGGTGTTGCGTAATATGGGTATTTTGGACATCAATGGGGTCGATTTTGCGTCTTTTCAGATGAATGGTTCCGCCAAGAAATAGTGGAGAGACTATTTGTTGACTAGGCCAGTTGGACCACCTGCTCTGACTTGGGATCAGTTCTCTCACCTCTTTTTGGAGAAGTTCTTGCCTGTTACTACTCGAGAGGATAAGCGTCGTCAGTTTGAGCGACTTTAGCAGGGCAGCATGATTGTGACCCACTATGAGACTCGTTTTGTGGATTTGGCTAGTCATGCTATTCTTTTACTGCCCACAAAGAGGGAGGGGGTCAGACAGTTTATTGATGGCCTTGCTCAGCCCATTAGGTTGCAGATGGCCAAGGAGATAGGGACCGAGATTTCTCTTCAGGATGCAACTAAAATCTAGGAGGGTTGAGTCAGTTCTTGGGATGGGAGGTCAGAGGTCAGAGGTCAGAAAAGAGACCTCACCATTCTGGTGTTTTCAGTGGTGCCTCATCTGGAGACGGAACTTCATTTAGTAGAGACCATTCTTCCAGGCCATTCCATTCAGCACTACAGGTTTCACATGGTACTTTAGGGGGTCCTGTTCATATGTGCCTCCGTCTGCTCAGCCGGTCTACAGTGCTCCTTCAGCTCCTATAAGAGCACCTCCTCTACAGAGTTATTATTGTGGTCAGCCGGTTCGTCAGGGTCAGTCCTCATATCAGGAGGGATGTTTTGAGTGTGGTGAATATGGGCATATTCGGAGAGCTTGTATGTGGTTTCTGAGTAATCAACATCAGTACCAAGGTTCTCGTGCCATAGTTCCGGCACTAGCTGCAGCACCACCTGCCCAGCCAGCAAGGGGTATGTGTCAGGTAGTTAGAGGTAAAGGATAGAATGTTAGAGGTGGAGGACAGATGGTTAGAGGTGGAGGTCAGCCCAGAGGTGTGGTTCAGGGTGGCGGGGCCCAACCTCGACTATATGCATTTCCATCCAGGCTTGAGGCGGAGTCCTCCGACGCTGTTATTACAGGTATCATCTCAGTTTGTGATAGAGTTGCTTCCGTTTTGTTTGATCCGGGGTCTACTTATTCGTATGTTTCATCCTATTTTGCCTCGTATTTTATTATTCCTCGTAATCCCTTGAGTGTTCCCGTTTATGTGTCTACACCGGTGGGGGATGCTATTGTGGTAGATCGAGTATATCGTTCGTGCGAGGTAGTCATTAAAAGTCTTAGAACTAGAGTGGATCTTTTACTTTTAGACATGGTTGATTTTGATGTTATATTGGGCATAGATTGATTGTCGCCCTATTATGCCATTTTAGACTGTCACACCAAGACATTTACTTTAGCCTTACCGGGGTTGCTTCGATTAGAATGGAAAGGGACTCCTGGTCATTCTCCCAGCTGGGTGATTTCATATGCCAAGGCTCGCTGCATGGTGGAGAAAGGGTGTTTGGCTTATTTGGCTCATATTCGTGATTCCGATGCCAAGGTTTCTTCCATAGAGTCAGTTCCTATCGTGCGTGAGTTTCCTGAGGTATTTCATGCAGACCTTCCAGGGATGCCACCCGACAGGGATATTGATTCTGTATTGATGTGGCTCCGAGTACTCAGCCCATTTCCATTCCTCCATATCGGATGGCCCCACCAGAATTGAAAGAGTTGAAAGAACAGTTGCAAGACTTGCTATATAAGGGTTTCATAAGACCCAGTGTCTCACCTTGGGGTGCACCGGTTTTGTTTGTAATGAAGAAAGATGGGTCGATGAGAATGTGTATAGATTACCGACAGCTAAATAAAGTCACTATCAAAGATAAATATCCATTACCGAAAATTGATGACCTATTTGATCAGCTTCAGGGTGCTATAGTATTTTTGAAAATTGATTTGAGGTCGGGCTATCATCAGCTGAATATTAGGGCATCCGATGTTCCTAAGACAACCTTTCGGACGAGGTATGGCCATTATGAATGTTTGGTTATGTCTTTTGGGCTGACTAATGCTCCAACGACCTTTATGGACTTGATGAATCGGGTTTTCAAGCCCCATCTGGACTATTTCGTGATCGTGTTCATTAATGACAATCTTATATACTCCCGCAGTTGGGAAGAACATGAGCAGCACCTCCGTATAGCACTCCAGATTTTGAGAGATAATCAGCTGTGTGCCAAGTTTTCAAAGTGTGAGTTCTGGTTAGATTCAGTGGCCTTCTTGGGTCATATTGTGTCAGCTGAGGGTATTCAGGTCGATCCTAAGAAGATAGAGGCAGACAGGGACTGGCCTAGACCCACTACAGCTACAGAGATTAGGAGTTTCTTGGGTTTGGCAGGTTACTACCGTCATTTTGTGGAGGGGTTCTCGTCCATAGCAGCCCTAATGACTAAATTGACTCAGAAAGGTGCCCCATTTAAATGGTCAGATGAGTGCGAGGCGAGCTTTCGGAAGCTCAAGACAGCTTTGACTTCAGCACCGGTGTTGGTGTTACCATCGGATTCGGGATCTTTCACGGTGTATTGTGATGCTTCCCGAGTTGGACTCGGGGCAGTATTGATGCAGGATGACAGGGTGATTGCATATGCATCTTGGCAGCTGAAAGTCCATGAGAAGAATTATCTTGTTCACGACTTAGAGTTGGCAGCCATTGTTCATGCATTAAAATTTTTGAGGCACTATCTTTATGGCGTGCCGTGTGAGGTTTTTACTGACCATCGCAGCCTCCAATACTTATTCAAGCATAAAGATCTAAATTTGAGGCAGTGGAGATGGTTAGAGTTATTGAAGGATTATGATGTCACCATATAATATCACCCAGGGAAGGCCAACGTGGTGGCCGATACATTGAGTAGAAAGGCGGTGAGTATGGGAAGCCTTGCGTATATTCCAGTTGGTGAGAGACCGTTGGCTTCAGACATTCAGACGCTGGACAATCACTTCGTGAGGTTGGATATTTCACCCAGTAGTGTTCTAGCTTGTACATTCGCTCGGTCTTCTCTAATTGAGCGTATCCGGGAGCGGCAGGATGATGACCCACATTTGGTGGTCCTTAGGGACACAGTTCGACACGGTGATGCCAAGCAGGTTACAGTTGGAGATGATGGTATTTTGAGGATGCATGGTCGTTTATGTGTGCCTAATGTTGATGTCCTTCGTGAGTTGATCCTTGAGGAGGCTCACAGTTCTAAGTATTCTATTCACCCAGGGGCAACTAAAATGTACCATGATTTGAGGCAGCATTATTGGTGGAGAAGGATGAAAAAGGGCATTGTGGCGTATGTGGCTCATTGCTTAAATTGTCAGCAAGTAAAGTATGAGCATCATAAACCTGGTGGTTTGCTTCAGCAAATAGTGATTCCCGAGTGGAAGTGGGAGCGTATCACTATGGACTTCGTTGTTGGGCTCCCACAGACTCCGAGGAAATTTGACGCAGTTTGGGTTATTGTGGATAGGCTGACTAAATCAGCATATTTTATTCCTGTGGCAAGTACTTATACTTCAGAGCGGTTGGTTGAGATATATATTCGTGAGATTGTTCGCCTTCATGGTATGCCCGTGTCCATCATTTCTGATCGGGGTACGCAGTTCACTTCGCACTTTTGGAGGGCAGTTCAGCGTGAGTTGGGTACCCGAGTAGAGTTGAGTACAACATTTCACCCTCAGACTGACGGGCAGTCCGAGCCTACCATTCAGATCTTGGAGGATATGCTTCGCGCTTGTGTTATTGACTTTGGAGGTTCGTGGGATCAGTTTTTGTCGTTAGGGGAGTTTGCTTATAATAATAGTTATCAGTCAAGCATTCAGATGGATCCTTATGAGGCGTTATATGGTAGACGGTGCAGATCGCCAGTTGAATGGTTTGAGCCGGGAGAGGCATGATTGTTGGGTACAGACTTAGTTCAGGAGGCCTTAGATAAGGTTAAGATTATTCAGGAGAGACTTCGTGCAGCTCAGTCTAGGAAAAAGAGTTATGCCGATCGTAAGGTTCGTGATGTGGCATTCAGGGTTGTAGAGAGAGTATTGCTTCGTGTGTCGCCCATGAAGGGTGTTATGAGATTTGGGAAGAAGGGTAAGTTGAGCCCTAGGTATATCGGGCAATTTGAGATTCTTGATAGAGTGGGGGAGGTAGCTTATAGACTTGCGTTGCCTCCAGGGTTATCCTCAGTTCATCCGGTATTTCACGTGTCTATGCTCCGGAAATATCATGGTGACCCATCCCACGTGTTAGATTTCAGCTCTGTCAAATTGGACAAGACTTGACTTATGAGGAGGAGCCGGTAGCCATTTTAGACCGGCAGGTTCGTCAGTTGAGATCTAAGAGTTATCCTTCAGTTCGAGTGTAGTGGAGAGGCCATCCCGTTGAGGCAGCTACCTAGGAGTCCGATTCATACATGCAGAGTAGATATCCACACTTGTTTGCCAATTCAGGTAATTTTCTATGTCCGTTCGAGGACGAACGTTTGTTTTAGAGGTGGAGATTGTGATCACCCAAGGTGTCATTTTATGAATTTAGACTCCGTTCTATGCTTAATATCCATAAAAAGACTAATTTTAAATAACTCAATTTGCGTGCGCAGTCCGGGCGTGAAACCGGAAATCTTTTATGTGAAAATATGAGAAAATAGTGATTTCTAGAATTTAAATTTGATTAATATTGACTTTGGTCAACATTTTGAGTAAACGGGCCCGGATCTATGTTTTGACGATCCCGGGAGGTCCGCAGTAAAATATGGGACTCGGGTGTATGCCCGGAAATGAATTCCGAGGTCCCAAGCCTTAGAAATCAATTTTTGAAAGAAATGTTTTTGCTGAAATGTTTATGAAATAAATAAAGGAATTAATGTTTGAAATCATTGGTATCGTGTCCGTATTTTGGTTCCGGAGCCCGGTACAGATTTGTTATGGTATTTAAAGGTTAACTGTGAAATTTGATGAAAAACGGAGTTCGTTTGACGTGATTCGGACATCCGGTTGAAAAGTTATAAACTTTAAGTGTTCTTGATGAAAATGATGAGTTTTGAGATTTAATTCATACTTTTACATGTTTTTTCATAATTTGATCGTAAGAGAAAGTCTGTATGATATTTTTAGACTTGCGTGCATATTTTATTTAGAGCACCGAGGGCTCGGGTGTGTTTCAGATAGGCCATGGGATGTTTTTGCACTTGAATCTTTTGTTGTTTTGTTGTTGCTGGTGCACAGCTATTTTATGCATTGCGTTCGCACTCCTTTGAACGCGAACTCATAGACTAAAATAGGTGGGGGGGGGGGGGGGCCTTTTTTTTTTTTGGGAACCCCCNATGCGAACCCCCCCCCCCCCCCCAGATGCGAACGCATAGGGTAGTGGGGACCTGAGGAAGGGGGTTGCGTTTGTACTATGCGAACGCATAGAGTCCCCCGCGAACGCGAAGGCCTGAGGAGCCAAAGCTCCGTGAACGCGTAGGCTTGAGGACATGACCCTACGCGAACGCGGCCACTGTGCTGCGAACGTGAAGGTCACCCGTCCAGCAATATATAAACACAATTTAAAAACGGGCAGACCTTCTTCTTCCTCATATTTTCGAACCCCACAGCCCTAGGAACGATTTTCTTCACCAAATATCATCCCCAAGTCATAGGTAATCAATTCTAAACTTTATTCTTTCAATTTCTTAATGTTTTTCATCACTTTTAAATTTAAAACTAGGATTTTTCATGGTAAAAATTTACGGTTTGGGTAGAATTAGGGAATTATGTAAAAAATGAATTTTTATATCGAATTGAGGTCGTATTTCGAAACTAATTGTATATTTGGATTCGTGGGTGAATGTGTAAACGCAATTTGGTCTAAACCTCGAGTTTAGACCAAGCGGGCCCGTGGTCGGGTTTTCACCTTTTTTGAGAAAACTTAGAAAAAATCATGTTTTTCAATAAAGTTAGTTCCTTTAGCATTAATTGATATATTGAGTTAATTATGATTAGATTCGAGCAAGTTAGAGCAAGATTCTAGAGGAAAAGCAGTAATTGAGCAGTGAGTGGCCTACTAAATTGAGGTAAGTGTTTGGTCTAACTTTGACTTGAGGGAATAGGAATCCCCACTTGTTTTCTATGTGAAATGCATGTGTGTGGTGTATAGGTGAGGTGACGAATATCTATGCACCACCAAATTGCCTTTTAAACATGATCCTTTTCCCTTTTCCAGCTTAATTGATTCTTGTCTTAATTGTTCTATGTTCATTATTGTTTCTATGACTAATTGGTCTTGTTATTTTGTTGTTAAATATCATTGTGGTTATTTTGAAAAGAGTATTGATTGTTTAGCTGGTTCCCTTGTGGTACAAAATGGTTGAGCAATTTGATATTGTTTTTACGATATATATATATATATATATATATATATATATATGTTCTTGTTGGTTTCATGGTTGAGAGGATATTGATGAAGTTTATGAGAAAAAAATACAGTTTCTTATTTATAATTGTTGAGACAAAAATATTATGAAAGGCTGTGAAATTTATGAATAAATTGATATGAGATGTCTGGTGGGAGCGGGTTGCACGCCGCAACAAGGAGTGATAAGGGTGGCCAGGTGGGATCGGGTTGCATGCCGCAACATGAGTAATAAGGGTAATATATTTAGGGAGAAGCAATAAGGGTGGACAGGTGGGAGCAGGTTGCACGCCTCAACAAGGAGCAATAAGGGAGGATATTTATATTTTACTAAATTTCAAAGAAAATAAAGATTTGTAAAACTTAAATGTTTATTTTACTATTCTTTATATTTCTGGAACTACTTTTATTTAAAGTCATAGTTTGGAAACTTGGAAATTATTTGACAATTGGTTATAGCTGAGACCTGGAAAAGGCGGCTGCGTTATTTTATTGTTATTGCAGTATTTATTTATTTGTTTAGATTTTCTTCTTGCTTCATATATTATTGTCACAGGTTATATTGCTAAAGCCCCGCCGTAGCCTCGTCACTACTTCGTCGAGGTTAGGCTCGACACTTACTCAGTACATGGGGTCGGTTGTACTGATACTACACTCTGCACTCTTTTGTGCAGATCCAGGTACTAGCCAGCAGTAGAAATTTTTAGAGCATCCATCTATTCATTCGGAGACACGAGGTATATCTGTCGGCGTTCGCAAATCCCGAGAGTCTTCTCCTATTTCCATAACGCTGTTTTATTATATTCAGAACAATTACATTATTTCTTTCAGCCCAATATTTGTAGTATTCTTTAGTAGTTCGTGAATTGTGACACCAGACTCTTGGGTAGTTTTTGGATTTATCTATATAATTAGTTTGTGGCTCGATTTAGTTAATTGTTTATTATTTTATATTGTGAATTATTTATTTAAAGCCATTAGATTAAGTATTAATTTAAAATTATTTTATCCTGTTTAAATGGTTAATTAAAGGAAATAGTTAAGCGAATTCTAACATTGGTTTGCCTAGCAAGTGTGATGTTAGGCGACATCACGATCCCTAAGGTTGGGAATTTGGGTCGTGACAACGACCAAGCTAAGGTCGCACGTATAATTACTATCAAAAGATTGGTAGAGTGGTAAGTACACTTCCATTCTTAGTTATAAATATCGAGTTCAAACATGAAAGTAAAGTCGTAGAAAGCGCCCCTAAATGATACTTTACGGCGCAAATCCGAATTAATAGAATACTGGTAGAAATAAAAGGCCCTTGCGGTCTGACTTTTTCCTAAATCCCGCACATAACGGGAGCTTAGTGCACCAGACTACCTTTTTATAGAAAACAAAAAATAAAGGTTCCACATCAGTCGTTTTTTCATCATTTTCCTTATAAACAAATTTCTAATCAACATATGTGAATAGTAAACCAAGTTCACTTTCGATTTATAAATTTGTTCCTTTGGTTGATAATAGTTACTCAACGTCTGTAAGTTTCATATCTATTCTTTCGGAATGAGCATTCCATTTAACATATTTTTTCTCTTTTATCTAATAACCTTTATTTGTCCACTTTTGAAAAAGTGAAGCTTCAATATTAAATATGATGAACGTATATAATTTACTGGTGACAGTGCAAGAGATTTAGCTTATATATTAAGAACCACAAGGTATTTTCATAAATTTTTTTGTCTTTATCTTTTTTTTTTTGTAAAATAATGCACTATAATTTTCTTCTAGAGGTTTTTGAGATTGCAATAACTCTTCCTTACTTTTTTGAAAAAATATTTGCATAAATTAGTACGAGATACACCGCACGTGGTCTAAAATTAGTTATTATAAAAGCATACAAGCACAAACCCCTAACACAAAAATAAATAATTTATTTTGTTATTTTTTTTTCAAGAACTCAAATACATTATTTAATAATAATTACATAATTATTTTGAATATTATAGATATATGGTACGCGCATATGTAGAATTGTAACGACCCGGTCGGTCGTTCCATGAGATAAGCCCTATTTTCCCCATTTTTTCTTCGTTTTGTGTTAATTAGTTCATTTATGTTGTGTTGGGTCGGTTTGCTCGGGTTCGGAGTGATTGTGGAGAGAATTGAGACACTTAGTCTCTTAAGTTGGCTTTACAGTTAGAAAAGTCAACTGCAAGTTGACTTATAGGTAAATGACCTCGGAATGTGGTTTTTATGGCTGTGATAGCTTCGTTAGATGACTTGGGACTTAGGAGTGTTTTCGGGATGTTATTTTAAAGTATGTAGTAGAATTAAGCTTGAATTGGCGAAATTGAGTTTTTGGCAATTTCCGGTCGGCAGTGGAAAATTAGCTATCGGGGTCGGAATGGAATTTCGGAAGTTGGTGCAGGTTCGTGGTGTCAATTGGGAGGTGTGTGCAAATTTTCAGGTCATTTAGACGAGGTTTGGTTAGTTTCGGCATCGTTGGTGAATTTCGAAAGTTTGAAGATCCTTAAGCTTGAATCATGGGTCGATTTGGTGTTTCGATGTTGTTTTGGGTGTTCCGAAGGTTCGACTAAGTTCGGTTGATCATTTATGACTTGTGGGTAACATTGGTTGAGGTCTTGAGAGCCTCGGGATAAGTTCGAATGGTTGACGGAAAGATTTGGACTTGGTTTGAGCAGCTGTACCTGCTGTTCTGTCATTTTCGCACCTACGAATTAGGGACCGCAGGTGCGAGGCCTGCAGAAGCGCTTAAGCAGTCGCAGATGCGGCCATTGGTGAGAAGGGCAGGAGCCGCAGGTACGTGCATGGGACCGCACCTGCAATATTGCAGATTATGGGTTTTTGACCGCAAAAGCGGTTTTGGTCCGCAGGTGCGTCTTTTGGGGCCGCAAGGGCGAGTGTTCTGGGCAGAACCTATATAAGGTTGCCTTCGCGAAATTTGGTCATTTTTCCACTATTTGTGTTCAGGTTTGGAGCTTTTTGAGAGGATTTGTAGAGGGAATTGAGGGGTAAATTCTGGAGGTAATATTTTTTAACTCAATACTCGATTCTATGTTGATTTCAGTTGTTTAAGCATGAAATCTATGAGATTAAGGGTGAAATATTAGGGAATTAGGACTTGTAACTGGAGACCTTTAATTAGGGATTTGAGGGGCCATTTGAGGTTCGATTTTGATGTTTTTGGTATGTATAGACTCGTGGGAGGATGAGGATTCTTGTGATGTGATTTCTATCGAATTCTGAGACGTGGACCCGGGGGTCAGTTTTGGCCAATTTCGGGATTTTTGATGTAATTTGGTTATTTTCGAGTGGGCTTTGTTCCTTTAGCGTATTTTATGAATCTGATTTTGAATAGATTCGGGGCGTGTTGAGGCCGAGTCGAGGGGCAAGAGCATCACGGAGTGGTTTTCATCCGATTTGAGGTAAGTAATGTCTGAAAATATCCTCCTGAGGGTATGAAGCCCCGAACTTCACAGTGTATCACTATTTTGGAGTGGCGCACATACTAGATGACGAGTGTGTGGCGTACACCAATGGGGATTGTGACTTGGTCCGACCCGTAGCAAATATTAAGTTGCGTATTTGATTATAAACCATATGATATTTCATGTTTAAAGATTATTACTATGTTTTGGGCGGAATGCTGTATTTGGGCCTCATGCCATGTGTTTAGACCCCTTGGGGGCTTTTTACTGCTATTCCTCACCGTACTGAGTTATGATTTACACTCAGTCATATTATGCTTAACTAATTTCGAACTCAGTCTCATTTACACTACTTTGATGTATAAAATGATATTTTTGGGTCGAGTACCCTGTTTTACTAATAGCCCGAGTGGCTTTTGAGAGGTTTCTGACTGAGTGAGGCCGAGAGCGTATATTGTGAGGAGTATATATATGGATTGGGCTGCACTTCGCAATGAGACATATGGACCGGGCTGCACGCCGAACGATATTGGGTCGGGTTGCACGCCGCAACGATATAGCGCTTGAATTGTAGGAGCCCCTCCGGAGTCTGTACACCGCCAGTGAGCGTATGTACCTACTGAGTGCGAGTGCCGAGTGACGAGTGATTGGGAGGCATGAGTGGCTGTGAGGTTGGCCGAGGGGCTGATTATGAGTGATTGTGAGGCATGCTGACAGACTGATTCTGAGTGATGTTATGCCCGATGAGCCGTTTATTATTCATGTTTTTTCCCCACTGGCTACTTATGATTCATATCATCTTACACTAAACTTCTTGGACATTTTATTGAAACTGTTGGAAATTATATTTTTCAAAGGATTTTCACTGAAATCGACTTTTTAAGCGTGATGATTTAACGTATACACTGCTGGAAAGAAAGACTGTGCTTATTGTGAATTGATGACTTGATTTTATGTGTTTCTGTAATGACCTGGCCGGTCGTTTTGGAGAGTTAGCACCCCGATCCCCGGATAATTGTTCCTCCCATGTCTTATTAGGTTAATGGAACGAGTCGGAGCGTTGAGTGATGAAAATTGGAGTGTTTTTGGACATATAGTCCTTTAAGGTGAGCTTTAACCTTAGAAATTGGGCCGGAGCGGGAGCCGTGTGAAGACGGATCCGTAATGGAAATCCGTCGACTTCGTTAGCTCCGTTGAGTGATTTCGGGGTTGGGAACGTGTTCGGAATGTGTTTTTGAGGCCAGACGTAGGTTTAGGCTTGAATTGGCAAAAGATAGAATTTCGGCGATTTCGGCCGATAGGTGAGATTTTGATATCGGACTCGGAATGGAATTCCGAAAGCGACAGCAGGTCCGGAATGTCATTTATGACCTGTGTGCAAAATTAGAGGTCATTCGGACGAGTTTAGACGTGGTTCGGCATCGGAGGTGAATTCTTGAAAAATTCCTAAGTCCTTAGGCTTGAATTTATGTATTTTGGGTATTTCGATGTTATGGGACGTGTTTTTAAGGCTCGACTAAGTTGGAATGAGGTATTGGGGTCAGTTGGTGGTTTTGGTTGAGGTCCCGGGGGCCTCGGAGTCGATTCGGATGTTTAACGGGAAGTTTTTTGGACTTTGCAAGCAGCTGAACCAGATCCTCTTCTGGTGTTCCGCACCAGCGATGGAATTTCCGCAGGTGCGAGCTTGCAGGAGCGACCCCCCTAGCCGCAGGTGCGAAGTGTGAGGAGTCTTCCCAGGGTACGCAGGTGCCAAGGAACTTCCGCAGGTGTGGAGCCGCACCAGCGACAAAAGACCCGCAGGCGCGACCTCTGTCCAGCCTAAGTGAATCCCGCACCTGCGATTAGGTTTCCGTAGGCGCGGAGCCACACCAGCGACCAGCCAGCCGCAAGTGCGATCCCAGTGGTTTTAAATGAAATCCCGCACCTGCGATGATATTTCCGCAGGTACGGTACCGCAGGTGCGGTTAAAGGGACCGCTGGTGCGGAAATCCCTGTTCATATTCTAAGAATCCGAGGGTTATGTTATTTCACCATTTTTGAGTTGTGGGAGCTCGGGAGGGGCGATCTTTGAGAGGATTTTCACGTGGGTAATCGAGGTAAGTGATTTTCTACCACCATAGGTTAATTTCCGCGTTCCTAATCTTAAATCCCACCCTTAAATTCATGATTTTGAGTTAAAATTGGGGGAAAATGGAAGAAACTTCTTAGACCTAATTTTGGGGTTTTGATTGGGTAATTGACCTCCGATTTGAGAGATTTTCATATGGTTAGACTCGTGAGCGAACAAGGGTTCAGAAAATATAAATTTTTCCCGATTCCGAGACGTGGGCCCGAGGGGCGTTTTGGTCAAATTTTCTAATTTCGCGTATTAGTTCTGAATTAATTAGTTATTTCGGTTTCTTGAATTTATATTTACGTTATCCCATCGAATTGAATAGATTTGGGCCACCCGGAGTTGGATACTCGTGGCAAGAGAGTGATTAGCGGTTGATTTGCACAGTTGAGGTAAGTGGCTTGCCTAACTCTGTGTTGGGGAAATCTCCCTTAGGCATTTTTACTGGTTTTTGCTATAAAAACCCCGTGTACGTGAGGTGACGAGCGCGTGCACGGAATATTTTCACTGAAGTTCCTTATTTCTTTCTACATAATGCTTCCTTTTCAACTCTATTATTACTGTTATCATTTGAATTGCATAATAACTTAAGATATAGCATGGTAAATTGATTTCTAACGTATTTTCCAATGGTTACTATTCTTTGAAACCAATTTAATGATTTTTCTTCGAGATTTCCAACTGGTTTTTCCTCAAACCCTTATACTACGTTATTTTGGAGATTTACTTTATATTACGTATGCATACAGGGATTGCGGGCATAGACCTGAGCCTTTCCCTCATTTTACATTGCATACAGGAATTTCGGGCATAGACCTGGGCCTTTCCCTCATTCTGCATTGTATATAGGGATTGCGGGCATAGACTTGAGCCTTTCCCTCATTTTGCATTGCATATAGGGATTGCGGGCATAGACCTGAGTCTTTCCCTCATTCTGCATTGCATACAGGGATTGCGGGCATAAACTTGAGCCTTTTCCTCATACTGCATTGCTTACATAGGGATTGCGGGCAGAGACCTGAGCCTTTCCCTCATATTGCATTGCATTGTACCTTTACTTTCTTATAGAGCTTTATATATATATATTGCATTGATCCGAGCATTTGTTTATACCGTTTATTTCTAGCATTTACTTATAATTCCTGTCGATTATCACCTGCTTTACTTACTTGTTCTCTATATCTGTTACTTTGCAAACCTCAGTAGGGCCTCTACCTGACCTCGTCACTACTTGACTGGGGTTAGGCTTGGCACTTACTGGGTACCGAATGTGGAGTACTCACGCCCTTCTGCGCATGTTTTCCCCATGTGCAGATCCAGGTCCTAGTACGTGGTATCTCAGCTAGCCAGTAGCAGCAGTATCAGGAGACTCGAGGTATAATCTGCAGCGTCCGCAGATCTCCGAGTCCCCTTCCTATCTTGAAGTTGTAGTACTTGTAGATGAAACTATACGGTCTTTTCTATCCAGTTGTACATATTGAGCAGTAGAGTAGCTTGTGATGTATTGTGATATTCCGGGTTCTGGGTAAAGTAACTGTTAATGCCGAGCGGCGTCGACTTTATTATGATTTATTTCACTTACTGTTATTTTACCTGTTTTATCTAAATTTCGCTTAAGGTATAGGCTTACCTAGTCGTCTAGACTAGGTGCCATCACGAGACCCAGTCGGAGGGATAATTGGGTCGTGAAAAGTTGGTATCAGAGCGTCTAGGTTCATAGGAGTCACAACATCACAAGCTGATTAATTAGAGTCTCGCGGATCGTCACAGAGACGTCTGTACTTATCTTCGAGATGCTATGTAACTGTTAAGAAAGATCATGCTTCTTGGAATCCCTTCTCGTGCTGATTACTACTACCAAAATTCTTAAAATCTATTATATTCTTTCTTACAGATGGTTCGCACTCGCACCGGACGTACTGACGATCATGCACCCGAGCCCCCCGCCAGAGCCACTAGAGGCAGGGGTCGGGGCAGGGGACGAGCACACGGTGCAGCCCGAGCACCGGCTAGAGCAGTGACGGAGGATCCCCCAGCGACTGCAGTTGGAAGGGCACCAGAGGTCCCTACTATCACCCCAGCCCTCCAGGAGACTTTGGCCCAGTTCATGAGTGCTTTCAGTACTCTGTCACAAGCGGGACTACTTCCGCTAGCCCCAGCTACATCCCAGGCCGGGGGAGGGGCACAGACTCCCGCAGTCCGTACTCCTGAGCAGAGGGTTCACATGGGACAGGTCCCATAGTATATTCCTATGCCTCCTGCAGCTCCAGTTCAGCCTGAAGCCAGAGCAGCTGCATCTGAGTCTGAGCAGCTCCGTCTTGAGAGGTACAAGAAGTAACACCCTCCTGAGTTCAGCGGTTTAGCTTCAGATGACGCTCTGGTTTTTTTTAGGAGTGTCATCGCATCCTTCGTACCATGGGTATTGTGGAGACGAGTGGGGTCTCTTTCACTACTTTTCAGCTGAGAGGAGCAGCCTATCAGTGGTGGCGTGCATTTGAGCTTAGTAGTCCGGACGAGGCAGCCTCACTTACTTGGGCTCAATTTTCAGAGATGTTTCTACTTGAGTTCGTCCCTCAGAGTCTTAGGGATGCTTGGTATGCGGAGTTTTAG